>SNQJ01S0040093.1:60789-77451 GCA_010110895.2 Picea sitchensis
CACCTGTTCATGTTTAAATCAACCCACTGGCTGAAGTTAGGATTCCAGACCTCCTTTGTCCTTATGAACCAGACTCAGTCCCTGAGTTAGAGTGATACCTCCTAGAGCCGTTATCTCCATTTGATCACCCTTCATAAACAAATAGTGACATAAAACTGATGGGCGTTGGGCTCTGCTCCTACAAGCAATCCAGGAGTGACTTCTAACGCTAATAGATTCTTGCACACTTAAGGAAGGAAAGGTTCCCAAGGGGAACATACAATAAACTGAAAATGAAGAAAATTGGACCATGCAGGATCATAAGGAAATTTGGGACAAATGCTTATGATATTGAATTACCCAATGGGATCGGAATTTCACCGATATTCAACATCTCAGATTTGTACCCTTACAAAGATGAAGCAGGAACAGATGATGAACAACCAGAGGTTCACTGGACAAAACAAATTCCATTTGCAGAGAAGCCACATATGGAGGGGATACTTGACAAAAGAGTTAGTAAGAGGACCAGGCGAAAATAATATTTTGAATACTTGGTCAAGTGGAAGGGACATCCAGTTGAATATTCCAGCTGAGAAAATGAAGCCGAAATCCAAAAGCATGGACAGACTGTGCAAGAGCTCATGGACAGGAGTCCATGAAAATTTTCAACCGAGGGAATATGATGCAGGAGCATCGTCAACAACAAGCGAGCACAAGGCAGTGCCAATGCATTTTGGCACATGTTTAAAAGTGTTTAAATTGTTTTGAAGAAGGATGCGCCAAAACTTAAATACGATAGTTAAGAAAGGGCGTACTTGTGATTGTAATCAGACCTTGAGCGTCCCGCTCTTGTCTGAAGGATTAAGAGGCATTTATGATAGTAAATGTAAGTAGGTAGAATTAAATTCTAGACTAGATAGTTTTAGGAGCGGAGGGAAAACCGACTATAGACACCCTCATATGGTATCATTGTAACATTATCAATAGAAGAGAGAATAGGAGAGCATAGAGGATAAGAAGCAGAGAATTGTGTAGAAAACACCATGTACAGAAGTCTTGAATTAATACATGAAGCTTTGATTCATACTTATGGTGTTGTGATATTCTCTGTGTATGCATGTTGAATGTTATGCCTAGTGTTGTTTTACTCTTTCTGTCATGCATTTGCTACTTATGCTATGTATGTATGATTTCTCATTGAATGTATGAAATCTGAAGAGAGGGAGAGTAAGGAATGAGTTTCAATTGTTTCTCTGTCTAAGTAAGAGTTTTCTTGCAAAGAGTGCAGTGAAATTGTCCGCAAGGTCTGCATTGACAGAAATCAGAGTTCGCCTCTGAAAGCTCAGGAGGGATAACATTGTTCTCATTCTCAGTGCAAGTTAAGCATAGGAGCCGTGCAAAGTGTGCGTTGGACGAGTAGAATCTTTGAGTTTGCAACCTGAGGGAATTGTTGAAAGACTGCTATCATAGGGAGTGCACAGAGTCGAAGAGGTTCAAATACTAGAGTGTATTTGAAGGGTTTCCACAAGGAGTGCGTGCAAGAGTCTTTTTGAACACTTGAGTTTGAGGTAAACGTTCCAGAGAGTTAGTGCCTTGGAAGTGTTCAAGAGGAGGTGAAAAAAGTTGTTTTGCAGGTGGACAAGTTCTGTGAAAGAATACCTTGTTCATTTCGTAGGAGTTGTCAAGGAGACATTGGATGGTTGGAATTCCCTGTGGAGAATTCACAAAGTCCCGAGAGGCATCAGATCTTGTAGAGGAGAAAGAAGGGTTACTGTGATTGTTTTTCTAAGTTTAAGCTCAAAATAAATAGGGTTATAGGATCCAAGCCGACGAGGGTCGTTGGATCGCTCGTGAATACTCATTTCAGAGTTTAGAGGTTTGAAGGTGCAGAAGAATCCAACAGTGGAGAGTGAACAGGTGGCATACTTGTCAACACGGAGGTCAGACCTTTGTTGACCATTTCGGGGTTTCGTGAGTTGGAGAACCAAAAGCCTTGTAGAGAGATTCATGAAATTGTGAAGTGCGAAGTCCCGAAGGGGCAAAAAGATTTGTGTGGGGGCCAGCTATTGGTGAAGTGTGTCGGCACTCGACATTTCGGTAGTTCGGAGGATAGGAGGTTGAGACTTTTGTCCCAAAAGTCCCGAAGTCGTGAATTGTGATAAGGAGTAATGAGGAGTTCGAGATCTTGGCACTTCGTGTGTCGGGATACAAAGGAGGCAGCACTTCGGGAAGCGAAGTCGCAAAGTGCCGAAGTTGGGCACGAGGGACACATGGTAGACCCACAAGGTGGGCCCATGTGACAGATAGGCGGACACATGTCGTCTAGTGGAAGGAGTCAATACTCCATTGACTTCTCGCATCTCGGGAATTCGTGAGATAAGAGCATGGAGGCTTGATGTTGAAATTCGTGAAGTGGCAAGTAGCAAGAGGTGCTAGCACTAAGCCTAGCCGGTGGTCACATGTGGAGGGCACTGATAGAAAGGAGATATACCCATTTCATGATCTCGGGTATCGCGGGATTGGAAGGAAGGAGTCAAGAGCTTCGACTCACAAACTCGCGAGATTGCAAGTTGCAACAAGTGCCTTCAGAATTGGGCCTTGGTCATAGCATTGTGGTCGCTTGGAAAAGGTGGAGCTTGTGTCTAGTGTTGTTCGCACAGGGGAGCTTCCGAAAGGACCCGTGGATCAATTGAATTGAGATTCCAGCAAGGAATCGAAAGAGCCGATCCGTCTCAAAGGAAACAAAGAACGATCCTATGAGCGAACTTTGGCCCGAGGGTTGGGGGTCTCAAGAATAATAATATATTATTCAAGAATTGAGAAGAAAAAAGACATAGAGAATGTTGGAGTTACTTCACACACACCTAGTATTTATTTTTCCCAAGTTTTTTCCTTTTTTATTAGTCATAATTAGTCATTATCTAGTCTTTTATATCTTAGGGGAGAAAATTCCACCTAGAGAATATTCTCTTCAGTTGACAATTTAGTTTGACTAGTTTAGTTGAGTCTAGATGTTGCATTGGTTTTGTCACCATGCAACATTGGGATCATCACCATGTTAATGTGCACTTGCCTTGGGATCATCACCAGACTGGCGCATTCAATAGGGAAACTTTGGTTGAAAAATGGTCCTAACAACCCTAATACAAATTCCATGTCATCATGTATTAGCCAATCAAAATATTCTAAAATTTAAAAGAGGTGCATGTCTTAAGCAATTTTTTATTATATAATTTGGAGATAGTCACAAGTTTTTAATAATGTATTGTGTATACTCTAAACATAATCTCTGCCCGAGCTACCCAAAATTCAAAATTGTCTTGGTTATCGAGCATGAAATTAATGTGCTATACCATTATCCAATAATTATAATAAATGAAGGAAATAGTGTATTGAATAAATATTAATGCATTCACACGCTTCACATGACCAACATTGATTATATCAAGTTTTTTTTTTTAATAATTAAAAGGGGTGTTTTTTTAAACCATGGATTGTAGATTTAATACTTACCACCATATCCACCTCACCGCAATATAAACAAATATATAATGACATATATAAACAAGTATATATTAAATTTTTCTTTGGCGCGTTTTCAAGCTCATATTTTCACATAGTTGACAGCCCACGAATGCTCTGCACATAATGAATTTTTTTGTTACCACTTTGCTTGGACACCTTCTGGTTTTTAGAGAAGTTTATATTTTCCAATTTGTAGATGAGGTCCCCCCAACCTTCTTCTTAATTTCTCTATATTGAACCAAACCAATCATCCACTACTCCTCTCAGGTTTGGATGCTTTGGTCTTATGCTGCTGAGTCAAATCTATCAAATGCAATGGCTCCGAATATGGAATGAGTCATATTCAGATTGTTTTCACTTTAGAGGAGGTCATCTGGGATAGAAGTAAAATCCCTATATGCACTTGCTCAGAGCACAAGTCCTCATAAAACCAATAAGTACAAGTCCCTTCCAATCCAATGGAAAGGGGAAGGTAAGGCTTTTAAGTCATTCAACACTGATCTTCCTTCAACAAAAAAATTTAATAATAACCAGAGATACTAAAATTTATACCGACTACTGGGGTTTTCTATGAAAAATCAAAGTTTTTCTAATCAATGTTCACGAACTCATAGTTTTTGTAGCTTTCTTTGAGGGTAAAAATATTTTTTATTAAGAATCTTGGCTTTCAACTACCACTAAATATTTTAGTTTCCCATTTGATCTGTATTTGTAGCTCACTCAGTTCAAGTCGAGATTCTATAAACTATGGTGTATTTGTGTTACAAATCACTGCTATAATAAAAAATGAATTGTGGGTAATTGGATTATGTGGCAGCAACCCTAAGGGGGGTTTACTGTTGGTTTAATACTTCTACTGTCGGTACTAAACATTGATGGTTTGAATACTGTGTTGGGATACTCTTTACAGCTGATCTGAATAATGTTGAATTCTATCAGTGCTGGTTTAATATTAATGATATCATATATCGTATAATGTTTTATGATGTTATGTTACCTTAGCATTGGTTCTTCCCTAGAATCGGTTGAATACATTTGCTTACTGTTTGTGGATGAAATTACTTGGCGGAAGACTGCCCAAATTTTCTTGTTTACGGTGGATCTAACCCCTTTTACAAAGCCCTAAAACCCTAGGGATATTAGACATGTTTACTAGGGTGTCCATCCACAAATGTGGAAAACCATCCCTAGGTTTCATTGCAGTAATTGGTTTCAATCCCCGTGGATTAGGTGAACTAGTTTAGACAAACATATTTATTGAACTTACTTGAGTTTTTATTATAACTGCGCTAGTATTATAGGGCCTCCTTTAATAATCCTCCAATAGGTTATGAGTTCGAACTCATAAATAGTTATCCTGAGATGATTTTTGTACAGTAAAGTCATTAAATTTATCGGGGTCCAATGCAATAGAAAGGAGCAAGCTAATCATGGAGCATTCTTCCCTTATAGGCGATTCTTTGTCATCATATTAGCACTTAGTGTGTTACCTTTTTAAGACCTGCAATTACATTTTCTCTCATCTTGGTCTCTTGAAATACTACATTCATGCATGCTTTATGGCCACTTGTACCATCGATGGAAATAGGGAATGGTCTAGGTAGTGGCAAAGAAGTATCTTGAGGAAAAGGATTTGGTGCAACTGGAACAAATGAGGAACTATTTGCAATAAATTATGTAACGTTCACTCCATTTGGCTTCCAAGTTGGTCCTACAAGATAATCCCATTAGGCCTGGCACAACAAAACTCCTTTAAATCCTTTTTCCCCCTCAACACTGACTGCTATCATTTCTCTTGTTTCTAAGATAAATAACTAGATTTGGCCAAGGGATGTGCCTACTATCACAAACTCATCATTGCCTCCAAATAGAAGTATGAAGAAATGACTTTTAGGAGAATCCCAAGGCTTTGTTGATCTTGCTGATGTAAAAAAACACCTGAGTCATCTCTAAATATTATAGACTGTGGTTTTATAACTTATTTCGAGCCAGTTTCAAACCCTATCCTACCTTTTTAAAGCCCTATTTCATCTGCATCCTACCTATTGTTTTCTAATTCAATCCCTATCACTACTCCCTCTCTAATCAATTTATGAAATTATTGTTCCTTGTTGTTCTTTCCAGTTATAAGGATGTTAGGATTTTCTGGGCAGTGTTTGTTGATTACAGAGGTCTTGTAGCTCCTATTTTTGGCTTAGTATTTCATCCTAACCTTTCTAAAATCCCCAAGAAACAAACCTAAAATATAGGGGGATTCATGATCGTTGTTGTAGTGTCCGCTGCAAAGAAAATGATGAATCTCTCTCACTCATTACTTCCACTTGTTCAAGAGGTATAAGATGCTACTTCATTTATAAGGAGATTTCATTTTCCTTCTATGATGGTTCTCATTGTGGAACAACCTTTGATGCTCAAGCATATTTATACATTAATGGATGTAATGGGAAATGAGTCTTGAGAAGTGTTTTGAGTTTGTCGCTTAAAAGTTTTCTGTTGAAGGTGGCTTGATAAGAATAAAACATTTTTTCAAGAGTTGATTTCAATGTTGAAAGAAATGTAGCAAGAGTGAATATCACAATACTATAGAGTAGCAAACTATCCTTCTTGTTCAATTATGTTGTTTACATTGTTGTTCAGTGTAGCATTGGTATACTCTTGTTTAATTCAGTTGATGATGATTTTATTTGATTCCCATACAACAATCCCATAAAAGACAATATAGGAATTCCATTTTAGTTAATTTGAAATGTTGTTGAATTGAATTTCTTGTTAACGTTTTCCTATGGATCCTTGGTATTTTTCTTGCAGTGAAATGGGCACTCATAGATCTCCAGGAAAGTTGGAAATTATTATAGTTGAGAATGAAAAGGATGACATAGGTACATGGATCACATTACGGGTGTCCATTGGATCTTCGGTTTCTTTGCAACCATCATGGAATCAAATTTGGGCAAAAAAAAGAAGACTAGACGATTTAAAATGTCATTGGAAAGGTGTAGTAAGGGCATTTAAGCGGAGCCAGCAGGGTGAAAATGTGGAGAAGGTGATTATAGCTCATGTGTATGATCGCAAGGAAATAATCAAAGAGTTTGTTTCCAAACAAGAAAATTTCCTGAAATTGGACTAAATTGTAAGGGCCCGTCATTTTATAAGCATTGAGGTTTTTTTTCTTTTTTTTTTTTAATTTGGGATTTGAGTAATAAAATATGAATTCCCTAGCTTAGATGGATACTTAATGTGGTTTATATTTTTTATGTGTATCTTTGTGCATTTCTAATTTTTAAGAATGGAAGCATGTGGAGAGTATTACCAGTATTTTATGTGTTTTCCATTCGCAAATAAGAGAGATACTCTATGAGGGAAAGAATTCCATGTCAGAAGAAGGGATTTGGTTGTATAAGTATGATTACTTTCTTCCAATTAGTAAAAGGGTTGGACGAATTGAATAAGGCAAGTTTCCTACACTTCATTAAATTGGCTTACCAAATTCTAATCCAACATTAATTGATTGCATACATTTAAAATTAGTTCTTGAAATTCAATCTGGTATGCGGATGAAGGGTGGTGCATGTGATCATTTTGGTATGCACTTACCATTTTTGGTTTTTTCTGAAGTGTTCAAGGAAGAGGAATCTATTCGAATGACTAAGAAGACATATTGTTGCACAAACCCCTATGACATGTTATTATCCAACTTATTTTACTATGGATGGAATACAAGATTACATCTTGTGAATGAAGAGAAATTAAAATGTGTGTTGAGTGTAGAGACACTTCGTTTTAGGTAATGTTTTAAAATTTTGGTTTTTCCTTTTCTTTGAATTTCACAATGTTTGACATCACTTTCTAACTATTTTTTCATTCTCTTTAACCTATATATATTCAATACCGAGACAAACTCTCTATGTTTCTTTTAAGTTTCAACGTTTTAGGCAGATAAGGGAGAACATGGATTGGATTTGGATGCCAATAGAGCAAGACAATGACGATGGCACTCATTCTCCTATAATATCCATTGATGTTTTGAAGGATGGTGCACATTTCAAAACATTGTACATGGAAGAAAACTAGAATTTGTTTGAAGTTAGAAGACACCTTGAATTCGAAGAGGAATTGAGCCCTAAGGAAGACTTTTATTTTATTCACAATGGGAAAAGGGTGAGAATTTGATAGTTTATGTATGTTTCTTCATTTTATAAACATAGTTTATTACTTACATATTAATGATTTCTATCAGACAGATTGGTAAAAGACGAGAGAAGAGCATCATGTGCAAAAGTTGTGTTCATCCCCATACATTAGAAATTAGAGGAACATGACACAAGGTGAATCCTCTCCAACCATATGTTAGGAAACTCTTATGATCTTAGTTGTGATCTCTATATTTTAGAACTAATTTTGAAAATTACTACTTCAATTTATTTTGGCAAGAGAAGGTATGATTTTGTTCATTGAGCCTTTTTCACATCATTTTTATTGTTATTTATTACTACATTTCTAGGCCAATATATGATGAAATTCAAGTGTTTTAACTCAACCTCTTTTCATCCCATGTACAGGGAAATACATGGAAAATCATATGGACTTTCAAAGGTTTGTCTACACTTGGAGAATGGACAGTGGCATATTCAAGAGCTTAAGGATAGCCAACACTCTGCATATTTTCATCCCACTTTGTTTTGAGCTTATTCTGGATGGAGGAGTATATATTGATGTTGATGTAATGGGGATTTAAGAGGGTTACTGGTTTATTTTGATTATATATATGGAAAATTATTAAAACTTTTTTGATAAATCTAAGTTTAGAACTTTGAGTGTTGTTAAAAGACTAGTTTTTTTCTCCCTTGTGGAAACCAACATTTGTAATATTATATACTATCAAGAAAATTCCATATGGGAAGTAGTTATTTCCCTCTCTTTTTTGAACATGACATAAATGCTTAAATGCATAAATGTAATTCTATCTTAATATGAATAAAATTACAGTTTTTCCAATGAAAAAAAATGTATTCTGCTCCGAGTTATCAAATGTTTCCCTAAATTCATTACTACATTTCTAGCCAATATTTGATGAGTTTTTGTATAATGGTTGCATTAGCTGACTATAAGATGATCCCAAGTCTAGCATATTTTCCTGGGAGTTTAATTTGTTCCATTCTATTCCTAATTGATGAATATAACAATGATAGGCTTGGGGAGTGGGGACTATTGTAGAAAATGTCCCTTGTTGCAACATACAAAGCCTAATTCCTATAGCAGATTTGATGTGTTTTATTCAAAATATCCAGGTATTCCATCAAAATGGGATTCACCCATCAACATTTCCAACTTACTCCACCCATAGAAAATGTAGTCCATATTTCCTACCAAATAATTTCCATAGAGAAAAGGGAATCCACTCAAACACACATTATATAGCATGTCCTAGATTCATGATTCATATCTTTAATCAACCAAGGTTAAAGCCAACACCACAACCATACACTAAAATGTTATAGAATATCTAGTATATAGGGATTCATATGCATTGAACAAAGTAATGCTCTGCTTCTTCTTTTTATCTTGCATCCTTTCTATCTTTGTGAACTCTAACTTGAGATGGAGCATGATAAATGAAATTTAATGTTGATTGAACCTTATATTTATTGTATGAGTCTCATTGTACTCTTCCTTGGAAATGTAGTGATCATTCCACACTAAGTCACCAAGGTAGGTCATGAATTCTGAATGTATTTCAGGATGCTTGAAATATTGTCATGCCTTTATATTGCTTGCTTGAAATTCATTGCATTCTTGTTGTTCTTTTCGCCTACAGACTTGTGCATAAAATTGTATCTATGATGGTCAATGGCAATGATCATACTTATGATGATGAAAATATATTCTGTGATAGGTCTTTTTTTCTTGTCAAAATAGTTGAGTTCTTCATTTAATCGAGATATTTGTAACTCTTTCCTTAGTGGAGCTATGACATATATACTTTGTTTTCTTTTCAAAGTAAAACTCCATTTCTTTTATATATACTTTGTTTTCTTTTCAAAGTAAAACTCCATTTCTTTTATATATACTTTGTTTTCTTTTCAAAGTAAAACTCCATTTCTTTTATGCCCTTCAACTTAAATTTGTTGTTGATGATCACCATTAAAGTATATCTTGGCTTATTCCATGAATTGTCAAAAAATATTTCTGAAGCTATTCTTACTCAATCATTGCTCTTATCTTCATATAATTTAAATTTAAACCATAGAATTATTCCTATGTTAATTGGTAGCCCTTGTACTTGTTTTTGGATAGTTACAATTTTCCTTGAACATGAAACGTATGCTGCCATGAATTTTCTTCCTTGAATATCTGAGATTGGATGATGCACACCGGGAGACTTTTTTGTTTGTAGGTAGATCAAATTTTAAATTAGAGAAGGTCTTCTTGAGCTTGATATCTTTTTCTTGAATGTCAACCTTATCTCACTATATTTTGCTGAATAAAATGCACTTTTACTTGAAGGTCTATTTATTTATCTACTTGTTCTCACCCTTGGAAAGAAGATAGACTTCCAAATAATGATTCTGCCCAAAATATGCTCTGTCACCTGTCCCAATCATCAACTATCCATCTTTGAACAAAAACCAAAGATCTTGAGGCCTCTAAATGTCAATGCGAATTTTTTTTTCCATTTTATTTGTCCAATTTCCGAATGAAGGTTGTAGAGAAGAAGGGATAAAAAGGAAGAGAGCTAGAGAAGAAATGATAAGGGAAGGAGAAAAACATGAAGAACTTGGAAAAAAATTATTGTTTGATCGAAGGATGTCTCTGAGCCAAAGTTGTCTGCAATTTTTCTAGTAGGTAAAAATGCATTAAACTTTGAAGGGAATGCAACTCACCTTTGTAACCCTTTCCTGAGAAGAATAAAACCCCCATCAAATGATGCCCCATTTGGGTTTCCAAGATAAAATATGTCGTATGCTATGTTTATATTGTTGTGTGATCGAATTCTCTTGTTTAAATCTTAGTTGGACACAATGTAAACCACAAGAACTCCCTAGTCTGTTCGAAAGCAAAATGGTTAAAACTTAAATGTATTAGCACTCTCTTTAGTTCATTTTAACTCCCAACATTAAGGAAATTGAGAATTTGGTTGCTATGTACCAACCATAGTGATTCACACTATGTTTTGATCACATTTTATTGAACTGGCACCATAATTATTGATCTGTGGAATCATGGATTACGTTCCATAGTTACAACATCGATTGGAATTATCACTAAAAGGATGAATTGTTTGGTCTATTGATTCATATACTACAACCAATGTCTTTAGTGTATGCGTTGGATGTCATTTCCTAAATCCCCAAGCATTGAATCAATTGGGCACTCAAAATTGTCATTTATTGAATAGTTGGTGAGTTTAACCCCCTCCATTGAATAAGCAGATATGTATGGAAGAAACAAACAATGTTAGAGTTTGTTTGACTGTTGAATTTTAACACTAAATCAATTTAGGAGTATGGTTGGATTCTAGTCATAGAAATTGTCCCCATTGCCTACAATATTGGTTGGTTCCCATTATACCATTCGTTAACTGTTAATTCACTGGTAGTTATTGAGATGTAAACCTTGATATTTAACCTCATCCATTCACCTCTGTACAAAACATGGTGAACTTCCCTTGGTTCAAAAGGTGGTGAGAAACCTATGACAAACCTTCTAGATATGTGTGTGCTAAAATGGCACTTACAACCATTGTTTGTTCTATCAAATAGTTGTTTTAGATCTCCTATAATTATGAATCCAGGCAAAAGTGGGAAGTTCCTGTAGATTGGTAGAACATATGTAAACGTATTAGTTGAAGTAAATGGAGTTTGGAATTTGTTCACATAATGAAAATTCTATGTGGGCACCTTCAGTTACCAGTACAAACAGACCAGTGAAGTCTTCAACCAAATCAGGAAACAAAGCCTTCATTCCAGGAAATAGCAAGTGAACCAAATTCAAACCCCAAATCTAAACATAGGTTGTAGAGAAGCATTGTTTATTTCCGTAGAGTATCCATATTGATGAGATAGATGGGCCATAGGCCTACCATTTATGGATCACATATTTCAATTATAAATACTTGGAAAAGGACCTTGTCTTGGACAATCCTAACTCAAGTGATATTAATGCAACATAAATTAATACTGATGACACCACTTTCTGGTGTAGTGTTTGATGTATTTTGAATGTTGAAGGATGATGTTCATTGATCATATTTGTTCTATTGCAGGGAATTTCAATTCAATATGGGCATGTTCTTCTTGTGCTAAAGATTATTGGACTGCTTGCCCCAATGCACTGACCATGATAACTCACCGTTATCTCCACATTTAGCCACTAAGGCTACCAACCCATCATTTTGTCTTGGACAAAAGAGAGTGGGATATTTTTCAACTATAAACCATCTGCAACTGAAGATAAGACCACAATTTTATTTATAACATTTGAGTCATAGTCACAAAACTCATATAACCATTAGCCTAGTGGGTTAGCTCAACCAGTTAAAATAGACTGTTTCAAGGGGTATTTCACTATGAGGTCTCCCTTTCTAGTCTCACCGAGGTTCAAGTCAGAATAGGTCTCGTTGGGTTACCAACTGCTATTGTGCTTGGGGGTTCAACCACCCTCCATCTAAATATTCAGTAGAAGAGGGAGGATCCCATGAGGTTTTCCTCGGAGAAAAAAAAATCACATAATCGTTCATCTTACTTGGTATAATTACCAAAAGGCCATGGAGTCCCAAAAAGTTATAGAAAAGTACATGGTTATATAAAAGTATGGAATCTATTGGTAGTATGTCACCCATAACACCCATAAATACTCTATCTATGTAGGTGGAAAAAACCTCTATGCTCAACCAAAAATGTTAAGAATAAGAAATAAACAATAAAAGTAGAATGTAGTAGGAAGATCTACAAAAGCGTAATCTTAGAGGAGGAATGTATAGTGGGATTAAAATCCCATTGGCTTCTCAAAATAGTAAAAATAAATGTCTAAGAGGGAGACGAAAAAAGTTGAACCTAGATTGATAGAGTTTACCTGGATACTAGGTTAGCATTCTCCTACAGCCAGGTGCAGCGAGCATACATAGTAGATCCTTGATGGCACAACATATCTGTCTTCTTAGTTTCTTGTGCGCAATAGAGAGAGAGAATAGTGATGGTGCAACACTAGTCTGCTTTGGGAGTGTGTTGCAGTGATAGACAGTGAGAAAGTGAGGATGCATGTATGCACTAGTCTCATCCTTTTCCTAGATTTAGAATTGTTGTTTAGATTTAGCATTCCAGTTAGCTAGAGTTTACTTTATCAGTTGTATAATGCATTTAATTAGTACTATATTTAAAGAAGGGTGTGGATTTGTATGACATCTAGGGAAAGACATGAGACTTTCTAATTTGCACAGATCTATAGGAGGCACCAACATGTTTGAATGTTGTTGTTTATCTCCAGTAGGAAGCACAATATCTTTGGAAAATATTTCTATGTAAGGGGGCACACTAGTTGAGATGATTTGGGTTATGTTTGACTATGTCAGTTAGGGGAACTTCATGCATGTGCCTGGATACATTGCATTTCCCTATATTACCAAGCTATAAATAAGATGAAATATGCACCAATATATTAGTTGGAGAGTTTTAGTTTTGAGCTTATGCATTGTAATTTTCTTCTTTGTAGTTTGAAATAGAATACAGATGTAGTTTTAAGTGGTTATGTTTAAAGTGTTTCAAATATTCATAATTTCCAGCAGTACATGTTTGTAGATTATTGTAGCTCAGATTTGTAGTTTTGATGGAAGTTTTCAAGTTTTAAGCTACCTAGGATAAGGGTTATTTTTCTGAGTGTAGAATCTACATACCATGGTTTGAAATTTAGCATGGTATTAGATTACATTCATTGAAATCCTCCAGATCAATGTATGGAATGCACTTCTGCCTATGAGAGGGAGTTGCGAAGGATTTAAATGTGTGTAATGCATGAACCTTACTGAGTGAAGTATATCCATACCTATGATAGGTTGTTGGGTGAGATGCCCAGGATTTCACAGTGACTAGAAGGTTGTTATTGGCCTGAGAATCTGAGATAGGCAATCAACACCTGATATAACTTGCTGATTTGATTTCTTTTGTGTCTAGTATATTTGTTCAAGTGTGCATTTAGGGGTTGCAACAATGGCCAGTTTTGGTCTCCAAGAGAATCACATGTTCAAGGGCACTTCCAACTTGGTAAAGTGGAAATGCACACTATAGAGTCTCTTGGAAGAAGTTGAATTGTGGTATATTTTGGATATGGAGATCCCACCTCCCACTGATCCCAAGGACTTGGAAGAACATACTAAGAAACAAACAAAGGTTAAGTCAATCATCCTAGATTTGTTGATGGATCACTTGATTCCTCACATCACAAAGAAGAAGATAGTGAAGGAGATCTCTAATGCCCTTGTAATGTTGTAACAGAGTGTCAATCTATCTTGTAAAATTATTCTCAAGAACAAAATCACCATTTCTCGCATGATAGAGACTGATATTGTACTGAGCTATCTAATGAATATCACAAAGTTGAGAGATCATCTCACTATCATTGGAGAACATTTTTATGAGAGTGAGCTAGTTCAGCTCACTCTGAATGGCTTTGGTCCATCATGACATTACTTTGTTCAATTTATTTGTACTCAAAAGTTACCCACTTCTAAGAAAATATGGGATTATTTGTCCAAATAATCCTTTTCTAGCGAAAAAATGCAATGAATGATGCACCATAACATGTAGTAACTAACTTCAATTCAATTTGCTAGCTAGAAATCCCAAGTTACTTCCTGGAATAGGTTGTGAAGATGTGAATGTATCTATAATTATGTAATACCTGTGTAAAATATGAAGTAGTTTATTTTACTTTGGCATATAAGGAACACAAACTTCCTCCAGTTTCTCAAGTTTCATCTCTGATTGGCCACAATCAGTTCGGAAAAAAAATGACTAAAACAAGACTTTCCAGAATAAACAAAATAGGTTGTGAAGATGTGAATGTATATCTCATGTTGTAATAAATGTGTAAAATATGAAGTAGGTTATTGTACTATGGAATCTGAGGAACAAAAAAATCCTCCTGTTTCTCAAGATTCATCTTTGATTGGCCACAATCGGTTCGGCAAAAAGATGACTAAAGAAGGACTTTGCACAATCAGAAAAATAGGCTGTGAATATGTGAATGTATATCTCATGCTGTAATACCTGTGTAAAATATGAAGTATTTTATTGTACTTTGTAATATAAGGAACACAAACCTCCTCCAGTTTCTCAATTTTCATCTCTTATTGGCCACAATCGGTTCTGCAAAAAGATGTCTAAAACATGACTTTGCATAATCAGAAAAATAGGTTCTGAAGATGTGAATGTATCTCTCATGATGTAATACCTGTGTAAAAAATGAAATAGGTTATTGTACTTTGGAATATAAGGAACACAAACCTCCTCCAGTTTCTCAATTTTCATCTTTTATTGGCCACAATCGGTTCGACAAAAAGATGACTAAACAATACATTTCTAGAAAATAGGCCTTCAAAAATTCTCCAAGTGACATGTTTTGAGTAGATTGTTCTTGTTGTGCCAAAAGTGAGTTTCTTGGACTCTTTGAGTATGCTTGGATGGTTCTGATGGTGTACTTTGGCCAGTAGGCTGACTAATAGAAGAAAAAAATACATTTGAATCAATGAATGTCTCCCAAGTGATGTTCATTTGTGCAAGATGATGCAATACAATGATTTTGATGAGGGCATGGTGAAAAATCTCCTTTAAAAATTTTCATGGGACACGGTGCTTGGTATGGAACTTTTTTTACTTATCATCTTTCTACGTTAGAATGTCTTGAAATTGGTGTCGAACACTCTATATTTGTTCAATGAAGTTTGTTTGTTTATCGATTTCTTTTTGCACCGATCCAAAAGTGCCTACAATTATGGGCCTATGGAATGCATCATTGATTAACATTGTGGGTTGATATTCATATTAGACTTCTAAAGAACTTCATTGTGTGGAGTTGTGCTAAGGTATGCTATAATTGTACTAAATGAAAGCAAGCTTTTCATCCCAAATGTGAGTGTGCTTATGATTGTACATGCACAGTGGGTAAACAATAGTTTGGTTCACAATTTTTTCTTTTCCATCGTTTTGCAGGTGAAAGACTATGGACATATCAATCCTTGTGTCTAACATTCTCTAGAGTGATTTCCAAAAATTGTTGATGAACTTAGGTTCATGGTATAACACAATGTATGTTGGTGCTCCAAATTTGACCCATATGTGTGCAAAAAAAACTTTGTTATGTCTTTTGTAAAGTCAATTCTCTTGCAAGGTGAAAGTACTACCATCTTTGAGAACCTATCAATGACAATAAACACAACATCATGTTTTTTTCATGTTGTTGGTAGGCCTATTATAAAATTCACAAAGATAGACTCTCGTGGCTATTGGATTACTAAGAGGGGGGGTGAATCAATAATAGAGAAATTTAATCCTTTTTAACCATATAATCCAAGTGTTATATCAATGAAGCATTATCATCCAATAACTGCAGAGTAAATAGGCAATGAACAAATGAACAAACACACACATACACAGTACACCAGTGTTTTACGTGGAAAACCAAATCGGGAGAAAAACACAAAATAATTTTTATTATATGTCTTGAAGAATTACATTCATTTGAAGCACCAACTTCCTTTGTTTTCCAGCTGCAACTGTAAGGAGGCTCCAAACCCCTAGTTTCTCAGGCTACAACCTGAGGGAAGCTCCAACTCCCCAATTATTTGGTTACAACCAGAAGGAGGCTACAACCCCCTATGTTCTCCATCTACAACCGGAAGGTGACTACAACCACCTATCCTTGCCCCATCCAACCGCCTCGAAGTAGAAGTAAAATGATGGAACCACTGTCACACTATCACTGTGAGATATACCACTATAAACCTGTACCAATAAATCGGAACCATGCATCAACCATGTAGTGTTCCCAAGGCCGAGCCCCGTTGCAGATCATGTTATATGCAAAGAATTGTAAATATGTTCTATAGGCTGGTGAGCCAAGTTTTGAATAAGAGGTAGGATTATGAGTTTTGTTAGGCCAGGG
>SNQJ01S0040094.1:18048-49048 GCA_010110895.2 Picea sitchensis
ACTAAAATGAATACAATGGAAAATAATAAGGAGAAACCCAAGTATCATTATGGAAATGGTATGATGGAAGGTTAATGGGACGATGAAATGTAAGGAATAGTGAAGGAAAAAGAGGATATAAATGTGACATTTCTAAGGCCCAATAGTTGACATCAATGACAACCAACAATACACAATATCACTCTCCAATGTTTGACATCAATGACAACCAACAATCCATACCAACTATCCATCAACCTAAGCCAACTATCTGACAACTGAAACAGTGATGAATTTACGAAGGTTTCCCAATTAGTCTTAGTTTTCCTTAACTCTTCCATTACTAACATCTTAATAAGGCCAGAGTGAAATACACTGGTATCTACTTTCTTTGACTTGGCTTGGACTCTATATGACATCTTACCAATGCTTCTAAAAACATAGATGGAAGGTTCATGTCTTCTTTTCCTACGAAATGTAACAGTAACATGATGTGGTATTGGTACACCATGTTGAACCTCCCCTCACATGTGAGAATATCTGGATAACCCTCAACATCTTGTCAAAACATTCAAGAATGTGGCTTCTAGGTACTCCTTTGGACAAGTTGTCCTCCTAATACTCGGGCTTAAGGAATTCCTTTGAGAAGGAAGAATTTAATGACATGGCTTTGAACCATTTCTCCCCACAATTAGGTATCTCTATTGCAACAGAGATGGAATTATTTGAAACATCAAGTTCTAATGTCCCCACTTTAGTTTTAGTCCCATTAAAATTGAGTGCAAGCTCTTTAGCCACCTCTGGATGCCCTCTCTGCATCTTTTGATAGAAATTTATATACCCTACCTTCTTAAAAGCTACCCTGAACAAAGGTTCAGAGTTACGGAGATGCATATCACAAGGTTTTTTCCTCACAATATCCCCTCCCTTGCGAGTCTTCTTTCTTTTTTGACTATCCATAACTACTTCTTGAATAATACTTTCTATAATTTGTTATGACAGCTAGGTGTGTGAAAAAAGAGTACACGAGAAATTAAGATTTTAATGACATAATTGTTTTCCTAGAGCTCACCTTGTCCAAATATTTATACACATCAGTGGTATGAGATAGAGCACACTTCAAACATGAGGGATAATGGAACAACCACTGATATTTCTAATGACAAGAAAACAAGTGAAACTTATTTGCTAAAACAAAGTTTTAGTAGCATAAATATCATTTTGCAGCACCAATTATCTATGCAATTTTAAGCTAGGTTCTACAAATGATAAACCATACTCCTCAGATTTGATAGTGGTCTCATTAAATGGGTTAATATTAAAATTCAAATTGATGCATAAGACTGGGGTTTCAACAATTTTGGAACAGAGGGTTCACAATGCCTAGTTCACAACATGCGCTAATGATGCAGAGTCAAAACAACCAGTTCGCAACACTAAGGTATTCGGTGGGATAGGTGGCTTCTTTGTAGAGGAAAAGATGCATTGAGGTCAAGGTAACCGTCTGTACTAGTGATCATAATTCAGGGCTCCATGGAAATGGATTTGAAGGTTGGCAGGAAAAGAGTTTGAACAATTTGCAATGCCAATAGATAAAGCATCATAAACCCCTTTTTCAATCTTTAAACAACATGGAGACCATCAAGGAATATATGATAAAACTGGGTTTTATGTTGATGCTTGTGAATTTGAATTGATATATCATCAAGTCATCCAAACTCAACGATCTTCTTCGGCCAGTCTGCAACGCCAATTCGCAGAACCAAGTTTAAAATCAAAACGTGCACTTCAAGGAGATTGTTAGAAATCCTGTGACATAATCCTTGAAAATTTGGTTAAATGAAGGCTCTGAAAACCATGAAATCCCCTTTGACACGTTTCTTAATTGAAATGATGACAAATGAATGCATGAGGTACTCATGAGTACGTTGTGAACTCTCCTGGTGAATTGGTAGCAAATACCTCTGATTTTTGACTTGACATCAAAACGGTTGGATAATGACAAAGGAATACTTGTGTACAAATTGGAGGCATGACATGTCATGGTAATTATTTTTAGGATTAAGAGTTTGACTCATAAAGAACAATATCCTTATCGTGATGGATAATATTATGAAAAAAATACTATAAACCAATGCTAAACATAAATTTTCTTATACAAATCAAAATTTGTGCTATGGGAACAAAAATACCCGAAACCTAAGGCTCATAAAACCCCATGACTAAAAAAAAAAAAATTATTTTTTATCCCCTACAACTTTATGTGCTAACAGAGTGCACCAAGAATGGAACACCATTGTTTGATGCTAAAAACTATTCCTTCTAGAGCAGAAGGATGAAAACATTTGTGCAAGAATATGGATTTGATGTTTGGAAAGTAGTAGAAGATGAATACAAGGCACCTGCCACTCCCCCAACAAATAACGATGGAAAGAAGCTTAGTGAAAACAATTTGAAGGCTAAAAATGATATTATGAATGGCCTAGTCGATTTAGTATATGTAAAGGCTATCCATTGTGACTCTACAAAGGATGTTTGGGATAAACTTCAAAATGTTTATGAAGGAGATGCCAAATTCAAAGGGCCAATATTCAAACTAATAGTGGTCAATTTGAACAACTAAAAATGAAGGAAGATGAAGATATTTCATCTTATTTTATGTGAGTTGATGAAATAGTGAACGTTATTAAAGGCTTAGGAGAAGAAATTAAAGAACTAGTAATTGTTCAAAAGATACTAAGGTCTCTTCCAATGAGATTTTATCCTAATATTTCATCCCTAGAAGAAAGAGCAGATATTCCTATGTTGAGCATGGAAGAGATACATGGAATACTTACTACTTATGAAATGAGAACAAAACATGATAATCCATCCAAGTAGGAAGCAAATTTCAAATAATCCAAGAAGACAATAAAGAATAAGCAAAAGTCAAAGTCAAGCTACAATTGCAGTGATGATTTAGATGAAGATGAATAAATAGCCAACTTCATGAGGAGGTTGAAGAAAGGAACTGGAAAGTACAAAGGTAAGATTCCCTTAAAGTGCTTTAATTGTGGTAAAATTGGTCATTTTTCTACTAAATTTCCTTATGCTAACAATTTAGATAGTGATGAATAAGAAGTTCCCAAGAAATAAAAGAAATATCAAAAGGGAAATATGAAAGAAAATAAAAGAAAAGTTTTCAAGAAAAGACTCTACTCAAAAGAAGATAGTTCCTCATATGATGAGGATTATGATAGTGATAGTGACTCAGAAAGAGTTCTCTTCATGGAAATGGAAACTCAAAAAGGAACCCCTAAAAATTATGAAGAATATTATGAATAAGTCGAAGTGGATATTGAGGAAAAACTAATATGTTMTTTAAGTGAGCTAAAAAGGGAAATGAAGAAAAACAAGCACCTTAAGGAATAATTGATCAAGCTAAAGGAAAGTTCTCAAAATACCAACAAAGACTATGAAGAAGTCCAACATATTATTATAAATCTAAAGGTCCATTTAGAACAMGACAGAAGGAATGAAGAAACACTCAAAAACCACTTGGAAGAAAAGTAGAAAATAAACAAGTCTTTGGAAGATGAAATTAATCAACAAGAAAAAGGRCTTGAAGAAGAAATCATCTCCTTGAAAACCCAACTTGAAGAAGCAAAGAGAATGGAATAAGTATTGAATATCCAAATGATAAAGAAAGATGAATATTTCGAGAATCTTGAAGAATAAGTCATCACATTAAGGGTTGAAGTTGTCAATCTCAATGAAAACCTGAAGAGTTCTCAAGTACTAGAAGATATTCTTAGTTGTCAAAGGTCACCCTTCAATAAAGAAAGTATTGGATACATTGGTAAGGTGTCATGCAAATAAGATGAAAATGCCAAATCCAATAAGAGCATCGAAGAGAGAGGAATCTCTAAACATCCAGTAATGAAAGTTGAAGAGAACTATTCTAGATTTCCAAAAAATAAGAATGAGAGAAGGATAAGAACTATGCAGACATTATCAAAGGAAGGAATCATGGTCAACACGAGTCAAATATGGATGAATGCAAAAGAGGTGTATCTCCAAGAATACCTTCTATCTCCAGGTATCAAAGTAACTTCATTCATTATGAAGGAAACAACAAATTAAGAGAATATCGTGATCATTTGAGGCATAAATTTATAAGGACTACATAACAAAGAGGATCATTGGCTCCCAGGTATCAAAGTTTGTTTACTAGTTATTGTTTTACTTGTAATAAATTTGTACATAAAGTTGTAGATTGTGAAGAGTATGGAAGAAATGTTCAAGCAATAGATGTTTATGTGGTCCCCTACAATATCAAATGTTAGAAATTCCACAACTATGGACACATAACTCGTGATTGTAGAAGAATGGTGGATTTTTACTTGAGGGAAAACACTGACATCAAAAGAAGAAGGTTTGGAGAAGAAAACAAAAACCAGAAGATAATTTGAATGAAGAAATCCCATAATTCATAATCACAGGATTTTCATATATGTGAGATCATGATGAATCTAAAGGAAAAGAGAAATATGTCAGAAATCAGAAAGATGACCCTGCAGCAGAACATGATTATATATTTTTCTAAGCCATCCGGCTTGGAGACTCCTGGTAATGTGAATGTTGAAGAGGGGGAGTCTAAGCAACAAATATTATAGATTGGAGAACTATCTTTCAGGAAGCTTTAATTGTTTGTACATTTTGGGAAGGAAGATTCTGAATGGTATAATGGTAGAGGTACATAATGTCTCATGACAAATTGGTTGATTATGGAGCAGTTTTTAGAACACATCCCCATGCATACTTATAGAGTTTGATTTGAAGATAGAGAATACTAGTGAACATATTTGATTCAACTTGAGAAGCAAAGATATGTATTTATAAGTTGCATAAGATTCAAAGAAGCTATTAGAACATTGAAGTGGAATATTAGTCATCATTGTGTACAGTTGAATAACAGATTCATGGACAATTTTGTGACACTTGGACAGAGATGAATTCATGAGATATTTGGCAGGTCTAGAAGACAATACTTGACTTGAATCATAGAAGATACATGATAGTGGATGAATTCATGAGCTCAAGAGGAATTCCAGAAAGGATCGTTGTCATTTTCGTCAAGAGGAATGTTTAGTAAATCATATGACTCAAAAAATAAGCATATTGGTAGGTGGAACCAACTAGTCACAGGAAGGTAAGATGTGAGAGACACAACAAGACATGGGGAGAGAAATCGCCAAGAGGATATTGTTGAATGGTGTTTTCATTGATGTCAAAGTTAGTCATTGGTGATTATGTCATTGATGTCATCTTAGTAAAGACATGAAAATCCATGAATATATGAAGTCAAGTGATGAAGGAAATTTGACATGAACTCTTTTAATATGCATCAATGGATTACACCAGGAAGTAAAAATGGACAAGAAGCCTCATAAGAGAGGAAAGGAAGAATATACAAGCAGCCCCATATTCATCCACACAATATATTGCAAAGAAGACATGGGGAGAAAAATAATCAGGAGGAGTTACCCTTTTCCATTGATGGAGATGAAAAAAAAAGTAGGAGAAAAAGTTCAGAAGCATGAAGACAGGGGGAGTATGAGTGTTTCCATCAATGTGAAATGGGGAGATTGCTGGAAAGTTGGTTGTCAATGATGTCAACCCTAGAAGAAGTCTAGAATCCCTTAGAAGTGATGGATCTATTTGAAGGAATCACCAAAATGGTCCCCTTATGGAATATCTCTAAGAATGGAACTCATGGGAAGACGCTTTGAATAAGCCTACAAGAATACCCTGAGGTGTGGTCATGAATATCGAAGTTGATTGGAGAAAACGAGTACGAAGGACATTGAAAATATATGAAAATTATCATGCCATTTCCAATGGTAGGTGGTATGCCATGTGGTTCGTAATGGTTGAAAAATTTTACCCTCTTAAAGATGAAGCCATGAAGTATGGTTTAAAATCCCCTAAACAATTTCAAAAAGAAGTTATGGGTCGACCCCAAAATCAGGAAAATGAGAAAAATGGTTGCAACAAGAAGTTATCAGTCAACCCTAAAGTCAAGTAAAGGAGGTATTTGGAATAGTAAAAATACACTCAAGAGCCTCTCATTTGGATTAAGAAAGAAAGAAAGTATGTGATATATTAGTGAAATTAAAGTAACAGAGGAATGTGAAGGAGGAAATTCTCGGAGTCGTAGATTGGAGAAGGGTTTTTGGTAACCCTATTTGAGTAGACTCCCGCATATCAAGCATAGTTTGTCTAGCAAGGCCCCTGTTGGTTGTTCTGGTATCGTCATGCAAGGCCTTGCTTGTTTCTCGGTCTAGTCCCGTGATGCTGAGGAAAAGTTTGAAGAAGGTGATATTTTCTTGATGTTGAATTTGAGGAAGGTTTGATGGTCTGAGATCTTATGCATCATATTTTTACATAATGAAAGGTATGTTTTCTATTTATTTGTGAGGATTTTATTTTGGAGATTACGGTATATGCTTGAGGCATATCTTGGGGGTTATGGCATATGCTTTGAGGAATCTTGGACAACTTGGCACATGATTAAGGAATGTTTTGGCACATGATTAAGACATGTTTTTTCACATGCTTGAGACTTGTATCTTGGCACGTGGTTAATGCATATTTTGGCACATGTTTGAGGCTTGTATATTGGATATTTTGGTACATGATTTGATGCATGTCTTGAAAAATTTGGCACATGTTTGAGGCTTGTATATGGATATTTTGGAACATGGTTTGAGGCATGTCTTGGAAAATTTGGCACATGTTTAAGGTGTATCTTGGAGGCCTTTGGCACATGGTTTGATGCATATATTGGTGATTTTTGGGAATATGATTTATGGGAATTCATTGGTGATCTTGGCATAAGATTTATGTGGTTATTGGAGTTGTATCATATTTGAGGATGATATTTTATTAGTATCAGTGACAATAACAGTGATAGTTTTGATGATGATGATGATGATGTATTAGTATCAGTGACAACAAAAATGGCAGGTTGATTCTCTCATTTGTCTTTTGGGGAGGAAGGAAGGGGAAAGGAAAAGGGGTTGGAGCCTTCTTCCAGTTGGTGCTGGAAAATATAGAGAGTTAGAGCTTCCTTCAGGTTGGAGCCTCCTTCTAGTTGGAGCTGGAGAATCTAGGGAGTTGGAGCTTCCTTTAGGTTGGTACCTGTAAACTAGGGGGTTGGATCCTCCTAGTTGGTGCTAGAGAATTTAGGGAGTTGTAGCTTCCTTAAGGTTTGATCTTGTAAATAGGGGTTGGTTCCTCCTTCCAGTTACGATTATTCATCTTGTTGCACTTTCCCTGTAGAAATTTCACCCAGTTTCCCCAACAAACTATTAGCATCCCCTGGTGACTCGCTCTCTTAACTACCAACCTTCCACTCATTTTGTGGCATTCCACTTCATCTCTTGTAACACAAAAATTATCTTGTCACACTCCATTGTGCCATTCGTCATACTTAATCAAGGTTCCCTACATATTTTTATCTATGCAAATTCCACATATTCCATCGCATTCCACTCCATCGCATTGGTTTTGTCTCGATCCAAGGGTCATTCAAATATTTTTTATTCAATTTCACTTCATACATTCCTATGGTCAACTATACACCTTCCAGTCTTGATGTAAAACCGGGGGTGACTCTAATACCAAACTTGGTTTGGTTCTAGGACACTTAATTAAGGTCAGATTTACAATTGATCTATTGAACTTGATTACATCAAAGGTTAAAATATGTTCTTATGAAGACTTGAATCCAAATTGAATATTAACTTGGTGAATATGTTGTTAGTATCATATATCCATTACTTAATGCATTAATAATCATAATTGTGGAAATAAAACATGCATAAGAAAACACAAGACAATAGATCATTGATTTGTTAATGGAGTTCACCAGAACCTTATGGCTACATCTTTGGATCCTCTTGGAATACGAATCTCTTTATTTTCCTTCCCACAAGGATGAAACCTTCTCAAAATTTGGCACATGCTCCTTACAAGGTTGAAATCCATAAAAACCTTCACTTACAAAAGTCAAACTTAAGGATCTCACACAAGTGATCTTTCTTCAGACACCAGAAGGACTACATTTGAGCTCTCTCTCTCCAGCTCCATAAAGGGATCCACCAAGGGATGATCCATAAAGGATTCATCCAGGGATTAAACCTATAGATTTCATAAGGAGTTTATATAGTTTTCCTTAACTCCATAACTCAAGGAGACAACATCCACAAATTTAAGATATAATAAATATATCCATTACTTAATGCATTAATAATCATAATTGTGGAAATAAAACATGCATAAGAAAAACACAAGACAATAGGATCATTGATTTGTTAATGGATCAATTTAACCTTATGGCTGGCTATTTGGATCCTCTTGGAATACGAATCTCTTTATTTTCCTTCCCACAAGGATGAAACCTTCTCAAAATTTGGCACATGCTCCTTACAAGGTTGAAATCCATAAAAACCTTCACTTACAAAAGTCAAACTTAAGGATCTCACACAAGTGATCTTTCTTCTGCATTAAACACCTAAGGGACTACATTTTGAGCTCTCTCCAACTACAAGGGATCTTACCAAGGGGTGATCCATAAAGGATTCATCCAGGGATTAAACCTATAGATTTCATAAGCAATGAGTTTATATAGTTTTCCTTAACTCCATAACTCAAGGAGACAACATCCACAAATTTAAGATATAATAAAAACTCAAGGACAAAATGAGAAATCATTGGTGTAAACTTCAACTCATGAGACCCTTAACTTCCTCCTCGAGACTAGGAAACTACTGGTAAAGTGATGAAGATTCCAAACCATCTCATGAGACCCTTAACTTCCCTCCCTTGAGACTGAAAACTAATATCCCCTAAAAATTAGGAAACCAATTTCCTAGAGTTGATTCCTCTCACAAAACTCCGATTCCATTTTAAAAGTTAAATGAATAATGTATTACGAGTTTCTCAAACTCACCTTTAAAAGCATTAAGTATTCCAATTTGCATGAATAATACATGATTTCTACTCAATTAAATTATTAATCATTTTACATTTTAGGATAAATCATTCATGAGTATTAATTATTCTTTTCCACTTACCATCAATTAGTATTTTAATGATCTTATACATGTGTGCAAAGTAATGATTCCTTCCATGTGTGGATATCCTCCCTGATCATCTGCTCACCAATAATAAAAGAAATTTTGGTCCCTCCAAACGTATAGAGAGAGAAACTCAAATGTAGAATTTAAATTTCCAATAACCAACTTCTAGAAGAGTCTTTACACTCCAAGATGCACCCTTCCCACCGCTAGATCTCCAGATAACAAATAAGCCCTCATGGCCATACCCTTCTTATTCTTCTTCACCTTTTTACTTCAAAATGAGGATTTTTATGCTAACACTTGCATCAATGCAAATTTTGTAGGCTGATTTCTCTTGATCTCAGATAACAAATGTCCCCCTCATCAAGCTTCACACTCTTCCCCTTCTTCACCTTCAATCTTCTTTGTACTTTGAAATGAGGATGTTGATGTCGACACTTGAATAAATTCAAACCTGTAGTTGACCATACATGATTAAAATTTCAAAGCAATACCATACTTTCCAACAGTTTATAAAACACTCATGGCCGTGTTTTACAATTTTGTCAAAACAAGCCTAGGAAAACAATGCCTCTCACTCAACAATGGATACACCCATTACAATGTTGTCAAAATAAGCCTAGGAAAAAAAATGTCTCTCACTCAACATTGGCTACAAGACCCATTACAATGTTGTGAGACCATGCCTAGGAAAAACAATTCCTCTCACTCAACAATGGCTATAAGACCCATTACAATGTTGCCAAAACAAGCCTTGGCAAAACAATGCCTCTCACTCAACAATGGCTATAAGACCCATTACAATGTTTCCAAAACAATCCTAGGAAAAACACTGCCTCTCACTCAACATTGGCTATAATACCCATTACAAACATGTGCAACATAATTATTAAGGAAAATTCCATCATCATCATACTCTTGTAAATATGAGACTTTTGGTTGTAAACATGACTACTTTCTATCAAAGTGTCAAAAAGGCCTCTTACCGTACCGTCTCGATTAGCATGCAAGACTCAAACAATGATTTTATTGCAATAATTCAGATCTTGTTGCCTTGTTGCAGCACTCAAAGGTCACTAGAATTTGCAACATACATTTATCCTCTTGCATTTTTCAAAAAGAGGAAAAAATAATAAATGCATGAAACTTACATTGGGTTTCATGCCAAGGCACTCAAAGTGTTGCTCAAATTTCAGCATACACAACACCAATAGCTTCATCTCGTCATTTTACAACTTTTGACTATAAAGTCGACCACCTTCCTTTAGTGGCAGCTCTGCCTTGAATTTCATTCAAAGCATTAATGACAAAAGTGGGATTTTTCCATCAGCCCTGAAAATACACTAATCAGATCCAAATTCTAACTGCACCAGTGGATCGGTGGTGAAACATCATGCAAGAATGACTATACTTTCATCAAATTCCATCACTATGAATTTTGGCTACCTTACCTCAAAATACATGCCAAAGAATTAATGGAAAACTTTGGCTTCTATCACGAGCCCTCATATCTACTACTCAAATCACAAAATGGACTGCACCAGAGGATTCGTGGTGAAAAATCATGCAAAAATGACTGTAATTTCATCAAATTTCGTCATTATGATTTCTAGACCCTCTAGGCTTTATTCCTCAGTTTGTGTGCCAATGTACTATACAACCTGCATTAAATGCATGTACCTTCATTTATTATCGTTCCCTATATGGACCTCTAAATGTGTTCTCGTACTTGGGAAAATTCGGGCTACCACATGGAAACTTGTGATTTCCCCACGTGGCACCCAATAAACTGTACGGTCAATGCCACATCATGTGTCTTGTTGTACTGCTATATCACCTATCTCGTTGTACTGCCATGTCAGTTGTAGGGTCTACCATGTCAGATTTACGGTCTGCCACATCAGTTGTATAGTCTGCCACGTCAACTATCCTATAGCACGACCACATCAATTGTACGATCTACCACGTCAGTTGTCCTGCTATACTACCACATCAGTTGTACAGTCGGTTGACTGTGCACCCACATCACCTACCACTGGGCCTCCATGTCATCGTATGGACTATTGATAGGATGTACAACTTCCATGTCATTTATACATTCGGTTGACTATGCGCCCATGTCACCTGCTACTGGGTCGCCACATCATCATACAACCTATTGAATGGATGTACAAATACCACATCACTTCGTATGTCACTATACAACTCACCAAATGGGATGCCACATCAATTCCTATGTCAACATGATGACGTTATCATGACACATGACCAAATATGGTTGGCTCAACTGGGCGCCAAATCACCCAAAAATAAGTGACATGTGGCAACTTCTYGGGCTACCACGTCGCCTTGTTGACATCATGTTGACATCAACAGTACATGTTTCATCCTCTGTTCCTTCCAACTCAACATGTTGACGTAAGCACTATACAGACTTCGCCAGTTTTCCTTGTTTGCTGGAAATTTCATATGGCCATAACTTTCACATCCAGACTCCATTTGAGGTGTCGTTTGCATCGATGGAAAGATCTCGTCGAGCTCTTCGACGTGGTGTTGTTTTTGTTGAATTATGGGTATTTTTATTTTTGGCCATTTTTTTTCCATCTAAGGATCGAGCCTCCAACTACATAGTCTTTGGTATGGGCTTCTTTCTTGGTGTATCACGAAGCTCAGGGTGAAGCTTCCAACATTTCTTGATCTAGTGACCACTCATTTGGCAGTTAGTGCAATAATTGTGTGACTTCGTGTATGTCTTTCTTTTATTGTAAAGAGTTTTTCTCTTTCAGTGCTTTGCAACATTCTTGTTGTTCCAAGATAGTGTTGGTGATGATCTTAGCTCTTTTCTTGAAGAATCCTCTACTTTTGCTGCTTCTAAACATTATCTTTCACCATACCCCAATCCTACATATCGATATATTCCCTCAACCTCCAGTGGTTGAATGATGCCTTGGCCATCAATACCAATACCTACTTCTTTATACCTCATCTTCCTCAACAAATTAAAGCCAATTCTCTTGGTGTTCCTTTCAAAATCACCAAAAGAGGCATCATCATTAATAAGGGAAGGAATTGAACATGGAGAATCCTTTACCTCCATTCTTGTTTCTGACTCTCGATCATATTCCTTAAGCTTGACCGATTTCTCCTCCTGGTTGGATGAATTTGTAGATGAGGTTGTTAGGAAACCACCTTGGTTACCCGGTGCCTAGAGAGCATCCTCGATTATCTAACAATATGTGAAGCTATCAACATTTTCACAACAAGAACCATAACTAGTATACCTGCCATGGACACAATTTGGCCTGATCTTAGAGATACTTTTTGCCTCCTATGTAGTGGAACACTCTCTAACTTGTTCCTCCACATTCTTCTCTAAAATGAGTCTCTGTTTCTGATTCTCATCATCTACAACTTGTAGAAGCCTTTTGAGATCTACATTGTTTTCTTGGACGCATTGGTTGATTTCTTCAATCTTTTTGAGCCTTTCATTCTTCGATGTTTTTCCCATATTGTCTTCAACACTTGAAATCCATGTCAATCCTTCTTTGATACCACTTGATCTGAAACCGAGAGTGACTCTGATACCAAACTTGGTTTGGTTCTGGGCCACTTAATTAAGGTCAAATTTACAATTGATCTATTGAATTTGATTGCATCAATGTGAAAAGATGTGTTTATGAAGACTTGAATCCAAATTGAATATGTGAATATGTTGTTATTCTCATATATCCATTACTTAATTCATTAATAATCATAATTGTGAAAATAAAACATGCATAAGAAAACATTAGACAAGAGATCACTGAGTTGTTAACGAAGTTCACCAGAACCTTCTGGCTATGTCTATGGATCTTCTTAGAATTTGAATCACTTTAATGTCCTTCCCAAAGGGCTGAAACCTTCTCACGAAATGTGGCACATGCTCCTTACATGGATGAAACCCAGAGCATCCTTCTCTTAGAAAAAAATAACTTAAGGCTCTCACATTAGTGACCTTTCTTCGGACACTAGAAGGACTACATTTGATCTCTCTCTCTCTCCAGGTCCTTAAAGGGATCCACCAAGGGATGATCCATAAATGATTCATCCAAAGATGAAACCTAGATATTTCATAGGGATTTTATATATTTTTCCTTAACTCCATAACTCGAGACAAGATCCACAAATTTAGGATCTAATAACAACTCAAGGGAAAAAATGAGAAAGCATCTCAACCAACTCATGAGACCCTTAACTTCCTCCTTGAGACTCTGAAACTAATTTCCCCTTAAAATTAGGAAACTAATTTGTGAGTTGTATTCTCTCACAGATCTAATTTCCCATTTTTACAATTAAATGAATAATACGTGAGATTCTCAAACTCACTTCAAGAATTAATCATTTTTCCAATCTGCATGAATAATACATGAGTTTCTCACTCACTTAAAGTATTAATCATTTTTACATTTTAAATAAACATTCATGAGCATTAATTATTTTTTTCCACCTACCATCAATTAATTTTTTAATAATCTTCTCCATGGTGTGCAAAGTAATGATTCATTGTGTGTAGATCCTCCTGGATCAAGTCTTCTTTTGTATTTCTATTTACCTTTAACGCACTTCCACTATGTGTGCGCCATACTGTCTTATGTTCACCATGTACATTACTTCTTTGACATCAATGACAACATATGCACAAAAAAATCCCCCTTTATCATTGATGGAAACCAAAAGATCCTTCTTCTCTATTATGAAAGGTGAATTCCAAAACAATGTCCTTTATGCTAATTTATTCCCTTTCGATGTGTGAAACTGCGGGCTACTCCCCCTTTCAATGTACACAACTACAAGTTGCTCCCTCTTTCAATGTGTGCAACAACCAGATCAATGACCTTTATCCTTTCGATGTACACAATTGTAGGTTGCTCCCCTTTTCAATGTGCACAACTGGAAGCTGCCCCCCCTTTCAATGTGTGCATATTCCAAATAAATGGCCTCTATGGTATTATCCCTCTTGGACAGAAATGAAAAATAAGGACTTGGGTTATTCTCTCCTCTAGGCCTCTTTACTCACATAGAGCCATCCTTAAACAGAATACCAACGAGAGCCATAGAAAACTTCAATTATGCGCATTTCAACATAGTGAACTATGTTCTTTATTGAAGAAGGGAAGACGAGATCACCCCCAACTTTTTTCTGATATACTCAAAGGGTTCTCTAGGTAATGGCTTGGTAAAAATATCTGCAATATGCTCTTTGGAAGGAACATACTATAATTTTACCACATGATCTTGAACCTATTCTCTGAGAAAATGATATTTGATTGGTATATTCTTAGTCTTAGAGTGTTGAACAAGATTTTTAGAGAGATTAATAACACTTGTATTGTCACACATGATGGAGACAGGTTGATCACAAGGAAATTGAATATCCTTGATATTTGTTTTTAATACACAACACTTGAGTACAACAGGATGTTGTTGTTATATATTCAACTTCAGTTGTAGAGAGAGATATGGAGGTTTATTTCTTGCTGAGCCAGGACACTAAACAATTGCCAAGGAATAATGTGCCTCCACTAGTGTTTTTTTAATCATCAATGCTTCTCTCCTAGTATTCATCTGTATAAGCTTTGAGAATGAGGTTTTTTTCTTTTGTATACCACAATACATAATCAACAGTGCCTTGCAAATATCTAAATATTATTTTGACTGCAAGAACATGCGTTTTCTTAGGATTGGCTTGAAACCTGCCTACCAAACCTACTGCTTGTATGATGTCATGCCTTGAAGTTGTGAGATAGATTAAATTGCCTATCATAGACCTATACATAGTTTGATCTAATTCTGGAGCATCTTCATCTTTGTTGAGTTTGCAACTAGTAGTCATGGGAGTGCTTACTGGTGCAAAGTTCTCCATGCCAAACTTCTTCAAGATTTCCTTGAGATATTTATTTTGAGAAATGAAAATTCATTTTTCTGATTGATAAATTTGTAAGCCAAGAAAAAAGGAGAGTTCTTCTAACATGGAAATCTCAAACTCTTGTTGCATTGCAACTACAAACTTCTTACTCATTAATTCAATGTTACTACCAACAATAAAATCATCAACATAAACTACAATAATTAACAGATCATTACCTTCAGCTTTGATATACAAGTCGATATCAGTTGTTCCTTTTTTAAATACTTGCTAGTAAAAATACTTGTCAAGTCTGTAATACCAAGATATTGGAGTATGTTTTAGCACATACAAGGATTTCTTTAATCATCAGACATAATATTTTTTTTCAGCTAGCAGAAAACCTTATGGTTTCTCTACATAAACTTTTTCCTTAATGTCACTATTCAAACATGTTGATTTGACATTCATCTGGAAGACTTTGAATTTTATGTAGCATGCAAAAGCCAAAAACATCATGATAGCTTCAATTCTTGTAATAAGGGAAAATCTTTCTTGAAATTCTACTCCTTCGACTTGATCATACCCTTTGCATACCAATCTGGCCTTGTTTCTGACTATCTGTCCATCTTCATTTAACTTGTTTCTGTATACCCATTTAGTTCCAGTTACATTATTTCCATTTGTTCTTGGGACAAAATCCCAAGTCTTGTTTTTCTCTATTTGGTCTAGTTCTTCATTCATGGCTTTGACCCAATGGTCATCCTAACTTGCTTTCATAAAATTCTTTGGTTCAATAATGGAAAGAAGTGCAAAATTTGTAGAACTAGATGAATTTATTAGTTTTATTCTAGTTTGTACACCTTCTTCCTTGTTTACAAGAATCTAGTTCTATGGATGATGTTTTTAAACATACCTTGATGGGGTATTTGGTTGTGATGTTTCCATTCTATCCTCTCCTTTTGAATCATCTTGTTCATGTTGCTCATCCATTCCACCATCTTGTAACTCATTATTGATTGGTTCATCATATTGATCATTATGGTGTTGATTTCTCACTGAATGAAGTGGTCCCTCATCTACCTTAACATCTATGCTTTCAATTATCTTATAGAGCCTTTCGTTTTAGCACTTGTAACCTTTACTTATGGAGGAGTACCCTAATAGGATACCTTCATCAGCTCTAGAGTCAAACTTACCTAAGTTGTATTCATTTCTTTTAGTGTAGCATTTTCTTCCAAAACTTTTGAAGTGTTTTATTGATATTGATATGTCATGCCATAACACATAAGGGGTTGTATCATTGTTTAATATTATTTGTTCCTTATTGAGAATGTTAATATTAGTTTGAAAAACTTCTCCCCAGTACTTTTGATTCATCAAGCATGGCCCTAGACATTTCTTGAACTGTTATATTCATCCTTTATACTACATTCTCATGAGGGGTTCTGGCAATAGAAAATTGTATCTTGATCCCAAGATTTTCACAATAAATATTGAATTCATCAAAAGTAAATTCTCCTCCTCTATCTCATCTTAGGCACTTTATTTTTAAATCCATTTCATTTTATACCCATGCTTTGAATATTTTAAATTTTTCAAAAGCCTCAAATTTATACTTCAACAATCCAACCCAAGTCATTCTAGTATAGTCATCAATTAAAAAAATGAAATATATTTCACCTCAAGGTTGTTGGATTAGTAAGAGAGGGGGGTGGATCAGTAATGAACAATTATACCAATTATTAATCCTTTAAACCAAAATGTATATTCTTTTACTTATTCAACCATGTTCATCTGTTCATCATCAATATCTTATTGTATCATATGAATTAACATTCATCGGTGCATAGTAAACAATAACAAACACATCCACACACTGCACAATACACCAATATTTACGTGGAAACCCAATGCGGGAGAAAACCATAGAATGCTTTTCTTATATGTCAATAATTACATTAAAGGAAGAACCAACTTCCAATTCTCTAGCTACAATTGGAAGGAGGTTCTAACCCCCTAGTTTCTCAGGATACAACATGAGGGAAGATCCAACTCCCCAATTCTTTGGCTACAACCAGAAGGAGGATACAACCCCCTATGTCCTCCGACTACAACCACCTATCATTTCCCCGTCCAACCACCCTAAAATATAAGTAGAATGATGAAACCCTTATCAAATTTTCATTGTGAGATATACTGTTGTAAACCTATACCAATCTGGTCCACTAACCTGTAATCAACCTGTTCCACTATCCTATAACCAACCTATACATGTGCCTTTACTGTACCAACAAAATTAAATACACCAACAACATGTACCAATACTCTCCTCAATATATCAGATCTGATAACATAGATCTCATACCCAAAATCACAAGAATATCACTCAAACCATGTGCCAACAATGCACATAAAACATGTACATCAACACTATACAAAGATAACCAACAACACGTACCAATCATGTATCAACAACAAACCAAACTATACCTCAACAAGATGTATTGAGATCACCATGTACTTCAAGTATGTATCTCATCCATGTACCCAATCATATACCTCTACCATATACCAATAACATACACCAAGATAACCAACAAGATACCTCTAGCAATGCACCACACTCTCCATAAATCAAATACCATAAATCCTTACATCAACCATGTGCCACAACCTCACTATTATACAACCTCTATCTGTACCAATAACTTCAGCAACATACCTCGACCAAAAACCCTCAAACATGAACCAATACTAAATTTTAGTAGATATGCCTCAGATCAACTCAACCGCAAGCCCTAAACTTCCAAGAGGGTATCCAACAGATTTACAAGGAAAACCCTCAAACAGATTCATAGATTCAACACTACACATATAAAAACCATACCTTTTTATTCTTGTAGTGTTCTGTTGCTGCGGTTTTTCTTCTATGATTCTGCTACCGCAAATCTGCTGCCACGATTTTTCTGCCGCAATTTTTCTATCGCACTTTTCCTAGTGCAATTTTTTTGCAACACTTTTTTTGCCGCACTTTTCCTGTCACACTTTTTCTTCTACACTTTTCCTACCGAGATTTTCCGGCCACACTTTCTCAGTCACAATTTTTCTGCCACACTTTTTCTACCTCACTTTTCCTTCCACGATTTTTCTTTCACACTTTTTCTGTCGCAATTTTTCTATCACACTTTTTCTCTATCAATAATACCTTCCCAAATAACCTTTCGCAAAATATATATTCAATGATATTCAATAGGTGCTAATGGGATATCCTTTGTCTCTTATTTATACTTCCATGTAGCTTCCTCAAGGGGTTACCTTTTAACCAACTTAACCCACTTTCCTTCTTTTAGGGCTAACCCACTTCTAACTCACTTTGCTACACTTAACTTAACCACTTTACCACAAATAGTAAGTCCACTTTTAGTTGCAACTAACTTTATTATTTAATTAATTTCTTTTGCAACCACTTTTATTTATCCATAAATAGTAAACTCACCACTTCTTGTTGCAACCACTTTATTATTTAAATAATTTCTATTTACAACCACTTTGACTACTTTATTATTTAAATAATTTCTCTTTACTCACAACTTCTTGTTGCAACTAACTTTTTTATAATTATTCAATTCATAACTTATTTTCCCTTAACTAACTTCTTGTTGGAACCACTTTATTATTTAATTTATTTCTTGGTCAACCACTTTGACTATTCAATCTTCTCATCACAACTACTTTACCATAATTACCAAACTCACAACTTCTTGTTGCAACTAATTTATTTTAAATTATTTTCTTAATGCAAAAACTATACCCATGATTAACTCTTAGTTTCACCCACTTAGTCTAGTCAACTACTTCTAGAATTTTCTATAATAATTTAACTTATTTGACCTTCTAGAGGCTTCTAGATAACTCATGAGGATTCTCCAACTTCACAGGGCCATAACTCTCTAACCGTGAGGAGTTATGCGACGTTCCACATATCACCGAAAATGGCATGACATGTACTATCCATCGAGAATAGTCTTACTTGCATATACATTGATATTCATTACATTATTCCTCAACCAAACTTGGGTTCCTTACCCATACCTCTTGAGCTACCAGACATACTCAAGGGTTGACATCTATCTCTAAAAGTTGGCATAAAACTACAATATCTCTCTCCAAAGGTTGAAATAAATGACAAAAACCAATCCAAACCAATTGTCCATCAATCTAAACCAATTGTCTAACAATCTCCCCCTTTGGCATTGATGGAAACACCTATTCATGATAACATTCATGCTCATACTCATCATCAATGTTTCTATCTCTCCCCCTTTGACATCAATGGAAAAGGGTATCTCTCCTTGGGGATACTCTCGTCGAATGAACTCTCCTTGAGTCTGCTCCCCCTATCTAAATTCCTTTGATATTTTCTTTTTGTTTCTAAGCCTCTGATTACTCTCTCTCCCTTCATATGAATAATATATCCCCCTTTGAAAAAGGGTATCACTATGATGCAACACTGAAGTCATATCACTCATTCTTCCCTTGTGACAATCACTCCCCCTAGAAACATGCCTATGTGCTCTCTCTCTCCAAGCATCTAACTCTATATCCTGCATCTGATGAATATCTTCCCCTGGAATCATACTTATATTCTTACCTCTTTGTCTGTCAACTTCTCTTAATGATAATTCTACCTATATTTTTGGTCATGTTTCTCTCTCTTGACTTCTCTACAATATGTTGTGTATAAAAAATACAATTCTTCCTGTACTTGCTTACTTTTGGAGTTATTGTCCATTGATGCTTCCTTTTGTAATCAACTAACATATATGAAAATCATTCAAGAATAAGCATTAAAATATTATTGTGCAATTATCATCCATTATGATAATGTTCCTTTGTCTGTGGACCACTCTTTTAACCAATCTATGGATCCATGCTCTCATCCATTGTCATATATCTGTCCAAACCTGCTAAGTGTTCTTACAAATCCATCTTTGTCCATACTATCCAAGACTCTGCTACACAACTATCCATAATGTTGACCCATCTATCATTGTACTATAATGAAGTATTCACTACTAAAACTAATTAATCTATCATATTGTACTTTTGTTAACTGACTGCTCTGAATATTTCTACTTAAACTCTGCAAGTTGCTAGAAGGATGGTTCTCTGGTCTATCTCAGATACCACATGGACTCCCCATGTCTAATATTCATATTACCTGGGAGTGTCTAAGTCGGATGGATCARAACAATTCCTACTCTGATGCAGAGTCATGATCATCTTCATTAGGAGATTCAYCATCTCTATGAACTCTGACTTCTTTCTTTTTGTATGTGGATTCATCTTTCACTACAATACCTGAAAGTACAATCCCTTGAACCTGTTCCTTATTTACCTATCCTCCTTTTCTATCATTTCTTTTCCAAACCTTTATGTATTTAACATCTTCCTTTTTCTTTCTATATTTGTCTTTATCTCATTTTATTTCCAATCTTTCGATCTCTAGGACTTGGTATTTGTTCACCTGTTCTTCCTATTTTCTTATCCATACTTTCTTATATCGGATATCAGTGTTCTCTTTCATGAAATTATCGATCATGCTTCTACAATCACAAGCTATGTGTCTATAGTTATGAAATTTGTAACATTCAATGTTACATGGGGCCACAAAATCATTTCTTTCTTGAAAATTTTAATCCCTACAATCTACAACCTTATGTCCAAAGTTTGTACAATAAAAACAATGACCATAAAAGAAATTTACATACCTTGGAGTGAATGATCTTATTTGTGGTGTAGTCCTTCTAAATTTCTACCTTGACTGATCATGATCATGATTGAAGCTTCTTTGTGGCTTGAACATGGATGGTCTTCTTGAAGATGTATCTTTATTAGTTTTCTTAGATTATGGTTGACCATGATTCCTTCCTTTGAATAATTTTTCATAACTCTTGTGCTTTTCTTCGTTCTTCTTTTCTAGCAACCTAGAGTGCTTCTCTTCATTCTCTACAACTGATGTGGATGTTTCTGTATCTTCAACGTTCTTGTTGAGCTTGACGATTTTACTTCTCAATGTGACAAATTATTCTTCAAGCTTCTAAACCTCTTCCTCTTTCTTCATTATCTGAGACTTCATGAATTCTTCTATTCTCTTCGCTTATTCAAGATGGATTTTTAATGTGATTATTTCTTCTTCAAGTCCTTTCTCTTCTTGACCAAACTCTTCCTCAAGATGGTTTAGATCGTTAGTTCTTTCCTTAAGATGATTTGTCAATATCTTCTCTCTCATTTGTGATTCTTCCTTCAGTGTTGTTATGTTGGCTTCCAAATATTTCTTTTGATCTTCAATATTTTCTTCGATCTTTCTAGCTTCTTCTAGTTGAGTTCTTAAATTCTCGATGACATGTTGGGCTTGTTAAAAAATGTGAACACTTTCCTTTTGTTTCATCAATTCTTTCTTGAGTGACTTTTTTTATTCTCTTTATTTTCTTAGTTCATCTAAAGCATTGATCAATTCTGCTTCATAATTGTCTTCTATTTCAATTAGTTTTTCTGTCTCATTTCTTTCATCGCATTCCATTTCAAGATGTCTGTGTTCTTCACAATTAAAGAAAAAAAACATACTTATGTTGATTATGTACTCTTCATCTTTTGAATCTGTTTGACATGATGAACATATTTCTTCTTGATATGTACCTGCATCTTCTTTGACATTCTWTGACTCTKTGATGAGTGAAGAATAGATATTATGTAACTTATCCMAAATTTCTTTAGTTGATGAACATTTACCCACTTTGTCCTTTACTGAATCATCTAGTCCTTCCAAAATGAAATCCATCACAATTTTTGTATTTCGTTTTAGTTCCTTCTTTGATGTAGTATTTTCCCTTTTTGAACTATCATATCATGTAACAACTAATTTCCAAATATCATACCCTTGTGCCTTTATAAAATACTTTTGTCCTTCCGCTCCATATCTCATACTTTAAACCATTCTGACCATTAAACAATGGTACTCCATCTTCAAAATAATCCATGATCTCCTTCTAGTGGTTAAACTCTTTCCTGAAGGAACCTACTCTGATACCAATTGTTGGATTACTAAGAGGAGGGGGTGAATCAGTAATGAGCAATTATACCAATTATTAATCCTTTAAACCATAATGTATATTCTTTTACTTATTCAACCATGTTCATATGTTCATCATCAATATCTTAGTGTATCATAAGCATTAACATTCATCATTGCATAGTAAAAATCTACAAACACATCCACATAATGCACAAGACACCAATATTTACGTGGAAACCCAATGTGGGAGAAAACCACAAAATGATTTTCTTATATGTAAAGAATTTCATTCAAGGAAGCACCAACTTCCAATTCTCTAGCTACAACTGGAAGGAGGCTCCGACCCCCTAGTTTCTTAGGTTACAACTTGAGGGAAGCTCCAAATTCCAAATTCTCTAGCTACAACCAGAAGGAGGATACAATCCCCTATGTTCTCTGGCTACAACCGGAAGGTGGATACAACCACCTATACTTACCCCATCCAACCACCCTAAAATATAAGTAGAATGATGGAACCACTGTCACATTGTCACTATGAGATATATTGTTGTAAACATGTACCAATCTATGCCACTGACCTGTAATCAACCTATGCCACTGTCATGTAACCAACCTGTACCTGTGTCTTTCATGTATCAACAAAACTAAATACACCAATAACGTGTACCAATACTCTCCTCAATATATCAAATCTGATAACATAGATCTCATTCCCAAAATCACAATAATATCACTCAAACCATGTGCCAACAATGCACATCAATCATGTACACCAACCATGTACATCAACACTATCCAAATATAACTAACAACATGTATCAACAACAAACCAAACTATGCCTCAACAAGATGTATCAATATCACCATGTACTTCAAGTATGTATCTCATCCATGTACCCAATCATATACCTATACCATATACCAATAATATACACCAAGATAACCAACAAGATACCTCTAGCAATGCACCACACTCTCCATAAATCAAATACCATAAATTCTTACATCAACCATGTGCCACAACCTCATTGTTATACAACCTCTATTTGTACCAATAACTTCAACAACATACCTCAACCAAAAACCCTCAAACATGAACCAATACTAAATTTCAGTATATCTGCCTCAAATCAACTCTACTGCAAGCCCTAAACTTCCAAGAGGGAATCCAACAAATTTACAAGGAAAACCCTCAACTAGATTCATAGATTCAATGCTACACATATGAAAACCATACATTTTTCTTCTTGTAGCGTTATGCTTCCGTGGTTTTTCTTTTACGATTTTGCTGCCGCGGTTTTTATTCCACACTTTTTTTGCCACGATTTTTCTGCTGCACTTTTTCTGCTGCACTTTTTCTGCCACACTTTTTCTACCGCACTTTTTATGCCACACTTTTTTTGATGTGATGTTTTTTCTGCACTTTTCCTACCATGATTTTTCTGTCGCACTTTTTATGTTGTGCTTTTTCTGCCACACTTTTTTCTCTACCTGCCCAAATAACCTTTCAAAAAATATTTTCTCAATGATATTCAATAGGTGCTAATGGGGGAGCCTTTTTATCTTATTTATACTCCCATGTAGCTTCCTCAAGGGGTTACCTTATAACCAACTAAACCCACTTTCCTTCTTTTATGGCTAACCACTTGTCCATTTTGTTGATGGGTGAAATCGACCGTCCGTCAACTGAGAGAGTGGAACCGGTCTGGGGTTGTCTAATAAGCCAATCCGTTTGGGATGAACCACCCTGACGGGTTTAGCGGCTCCGTTAGTCGATCTAAGGTCCTAAGAAAACAAAAAAAAGAAAATTAATCTAAACTAACTAATCTAACTAAAACTAAATAAAACAAACTAATAAACTAATCTAACTAAAACTAACTATTAAACAAACTAACTAAAACTAATTATTAAAACAAACTAAACTAATCTAACTATTCTATAAATACAATCTACTAAATACTACTATACTAACTCTAACTAATAAACTATCTAACTAATAATTGAAATATAACTTATTCACAAAATGTACAATATCGACAATTTACAGATTTAAATAAAACCTGAAAAACTCATTAATATTCTGCGCTAAGACAGAGAAAGATGTTTTTATTGATTTTATAATTTTATGAACAAGAAATAAAACAAAACTAACTAAACTAAACAACTAATATACTAATTCTAACTACAAATCTAACTAAACATATACCTAACTAAACTACTAATATTATACAAACAAATTAACAAACTGACCTGGAAACCCTCCAGGTTTGTCCTGTGTATGATGACTATTTTAGCAGATCGGAGGGAGGAAACCCACACCAAATTATCCAAGAGCTTCTCATAAACGATAGCTGCAATGCTTCTTCAAGTGTGTTTACAGGACAAACAAGACATACAAATCACAACAATCATATGATTTATAAATCTCTACAATTAGATAAATCTGTATGCAAAGACTTATACAAAATAATTCAATTGATGAAGAAGAGAAATCTGTCATCAATAAGTCATGCCATCGTGGTTTGAGCATAGATATGGGCATACCTCTGTCACAAGAGGTGACTTTGCGCGAGAGAAACAACAGCGGCCATGGAACCTCTTCCACTTTCAAATTTTTTAATCAACGCTGACCTGTGGTAGGTAACCCTGTAGCAGAACTGATAAATCCCTCATCGATTTCCAACTGGATATCACCCACCTTGGCTCTACAGCCATCGAAATTTAAAGAGAACTGTTGTGCCACACAGAGATTAAAACCCTCAAATATTTGCATGAAGGTGAGCCAACCGTTAGCCTCCAAGTCTTTCCAGGCATTGTCAAACATTAACAAGGCTTGGTTGCTATTTGGCTCGATTCGCACGACTGGTGCCATGGAGCCGAGCACACGATAAGTACAGGGTTTGGGTCATAGCACACAGAGGAGTAAAATGCATGCAGGGCGAGGCGAGCTAACAGAGGTAAACAGTGAATAAGGGACAGACATTAATGCCATCGTGCGAAGGTGGTGGAGTTTATCTCTTCCATGCATAAGAGTTATTACGAAAGTACAACCGCTAGTTTACATGTCTATTCTACCCATTATAGCATAGTTCAACAATTATGTGAATTAGTTGACCAATGAAACCAATGGTGAGTGTATAAACCAACGTGCGCAATCAACTTTATGCCATAGCTTTGAAGCCATAAATCATTCAATTTGAAACCAAAATCAGATATTAACCATGCGCCAATGTATTGTAACAACTCATATAAGTATTTTAACCAAGGTGCCAAAGGGTTTTCATATAATCAACAAACCAATAGTTATGAAAACACAAACATAGGTATTATATTAAAAGATATATATGAAAGATTTAACCATAACACCCATGTATCTTATGAAACCAAAAGGTCAAGCAGATCGAATAAAATGCAAGTCCAAATGCCAATGCATTACAAACTTAATGAAACCAGGTCACACAATCAATACACAGATGTCCAATGAGTATAGTTCGAAAGTTTTTCCAGCTGCATAAGTGAAAAGTAAGTGCAATATGCATATTGACAGGAAGGATCATGACAGTTCAGATAATGATTCCAATGCAACTTTAAAGGACAAAGTTTTCACGCTTATAGTCATGAAAACAAAATGAATATAAGCGTGCAAAAGGCGTAAAGAATAAAAGTGTCGTTGATTTGAAAATTGCGACGAAAAATCGATGTTTGCAAAACATTGGTGTGGGCAGCTTACAATACAATGGAAAAATGTTATTTGGCTGCCAACAATGGCGACACACTGGTAGAAGCAGTTATCTCTGCCAAAAGGAACACATTCAGATTAGGACAACAAAAGATAATTCCAACTCAAAAATAACAACCAAAAAATCGTATAAACATCATCACTAACCAACCATTCCAACAGTGTTTTAAAAGATGAAAACTGATAACAGTCTTAAGATCAGCAAGTTACGATATTAAAGATAAAACCTTCAATACTGTTGGCATAGCCACTGCTGCCAACAGGCGTTTATAGCCTCGACAGGGTTGCCATTTAACCCACTCTGACATCTGTATCCTGCCAAGAAGTTCTGGATCAGAATAAAGGACATTAAAGAGGTTTCTTTTTTGCAAATTTTCATATACCCGACATTGCTTCACTGCCAGCGGGCCTGTTCAGTACCCCGACGAAGTTTTCTTGGCGCCATGCATGCATTTACCCGCTGCCAGCAGACCTGTTCAGCATCCCGGCGGGTTCACAAGCACTTCCCACAGCTCTTATTAATAATTTATTTTATTTTTTCTTTTCATAGATAAATAGTTGAGCAGGGTGACGCTGAAAATCATGACTTTTAACATATTTTTCAGACCTCATCAAAAAATTTTAGAACTATCCTTTATTTAGATCTAGAGATGTTTTATTGACAAAAATAACTTCCTAAGACAGGGAGACATATTCTAAGTCATTCCTTTACGGAAAAGGGACAACATAAAAAGATAATGGATGATCATGATGAACTTTACTCAGAGATCGAAATCAGTAAACTTCTTTCAAACAACAGAGTTTTCCAACACAGATATAAACTTCAGCAATATATCATTGATGTTTGTACAAATTTTTCAGAATTTATTTCAGCAAAGAAAATTTATTTTGTCTTTGTCTGAGTATCTCAGTATACAGGTGTGTGTATTTCAAAGAAAACATAAACTGATAAGTTCAAATCAAAATAAAAATAAAAACAGAAAGCAAACGAAAACGCAAACAAAAATAAAATATTTACATAATATACAAGGGTGGTTATCAAGCAAAGTATCTCTTCAGGGCTTGGCCATTTACCGGGTAGGTGTCAAGATGCCCTTCAAGATTCTGCAATCGAAAAGAACTGGGACCCAACTTTTCAGCAATTAAAAACAATCCAAGCCATAAGTTTTGAAATTTTGTGTGCTCTCCCTTTCCCTCATGCGGTTTGTCCCACTTCAAGACGAGATCACCTTCTTCAAAATTCCTATCAGAAGCAGAATTAGACTCAAACCAGATTTTAACCAATTGTTGATGTTGATCTAACTTTCGTTTAGCTTGGGCTCTTACCTCTTCTAGCTTCATCAAAGCGTTAATCCAGTTTTCCAAAGGGGGGCAATCTTCTTCTTGAACTTTCTGCGACAGCTGGAGTGAAGGAAGAAGAATGTGGGGTGGCAGAATTGCTTCTCTGCCATAAACGAGAAAAAAGGGAGAGTTACCTACAACATATTTTGGTGTTACCCTATCAGCCCAAAGCGCGTTCAGTAGTGCATTGTGCCATTTTTTGTGATTTTCCACCACGGTTCTCTTGATAATTTTAATCAAATTCTTGTTTGTCGATTCTGCCAATTCGTTGCCCTGGGGGTAATAACTAGAAGAATACTTCAATTTAATTCCTTTTTCCAAAGAGAACTCACTCATCTCAAGAGAAGAAAAGTAAGAAGCATTATTGAAAACTAAACAGTCAGGGATACCAAAACAACAGATGATATTCGAATTTAGGAAGGCAATTACCTGATTGGTGTTGACAGTTCTTAGCGCAGCAGCTTCAGACCATCGAGTAAAGTAATATGTGGCTGTTACAATAAAATTGTGTTGTTGAGAGGATGGAGGGTTGATTGGACCTATGATATCAAGGCCCCACTGCTGAAAAGGAGAATCTATTGTAACGGGCTGCAGAGGAAAGGCTAGTTTTTGTAACTGCCCTGATGCTTTTTGACAAATGATACATTTACGACACAAGGCATGGGCGTCTCTAAAAAGTGTGGGCCAGTAATAACTGGCTCTTAAAACCTTATGAGCAGTGGTGTCACCACCGAAATGACCACCAGCTTCTCCTGCATGCAACTCTAGCAAGATTTTTTCTGCTTCATCTTTTTCAAGACAACGCATCAGTATGTCGTCAAAGTTTTGACGAAATAGGATACCCTTAACCAGATGAAAGGAGGCAGAATTTAACCTCAACGCTCTTCTCTTAGGGGGGTATAAGTGATGAGGTGATGACCCATGTTCAAGACAGAATCTAATATCATCGTACCAAGGACTAACAGGGTTTTGTGCGCAACAGATTAGACTTTGATCGCTTAGCCCTAGGTTTGACGTATCACTTTCTTCCTTGAATCAGCAACTAAATTGCATAACCCTTGGCCTCTCACTATCTGAGCTGGGGTGATTTCTAAGTCATACTCCTGCAAGGAGGTGACCCAGTTGGCTCTCTTTTCTCCTAGTTCCTTCTGCACTAACAAGTTCCTCACGGTTGGGTAGGGGACAATGACTTTCATCCTTGACTTTAAAAGATATGACCAGAAGTGCTTAACTWCTTTGAAAACAGAGTAGGCTTGCCGATCTACTRCTGGATAGTTAATTTCAKCACCTTTGAAAGCAGAGCTCATAAAGGCGATGGGTACTTCGTGGTTCTCGACATTCTTCTGAGTTAGGACGGCGGCATAGGAACGGTCAGAGGCAAAAGTATAGAGTGTAAAATCTTGAGAGAAGTCAGGGCTCATGAGAGATGGAGTGTCTATTATGGCCTTCTTTATTGCATTGAAAGCCTAATTTTCTATGGGTCCCCAGTGATATTGGGTGTCTTTCTTAATCAGGTTCTGTAAAGGCCTGACCATTTCGAAGAAACTGGGGACGAATCTCCTCACGAAGTTAATCTGGCCTAAGAAAGACTGCATGGATTTTTTGGATGTAGGAGGCGGAAGTTTTACGATGACTTGAGTCCTTTCGGGGTCAATAATCATCCCTTCACTAGACACAATGAATCCTAGGAGTTTACCCTATTCTACTGCAAAGATGGATTTTTTTGAATTTATAGAGATGTCGTATTTACGACATCGTAGTAGGACGGCTCGTAAGTGAGCTAGATGATCGTTGTTGTTTTTAGAAAATACAGTCACATCATCTAAGTAAACTACGATGGACTGATTGATTAAGCCTCGGAAAGAAATGTCCATTGCTCTCTGAAAGGTGGAATCAGCATTAATCAATCCAAAGGGAATTTTACGATAAGCATAGGTGCCCCACGGGGTACGGAAGGTAGTTTTTAGTTGGTCTGGTGGAGACATCATGACTTGGTTGTATCCAGAGAAACCATCTAACAGGGATAGCCTCTCAGAACCAGATACCTATTGAAGGATTTGTTCCATGGGCGAGACAGGATAGTTGTCTTTATCAGACGCTCTATTGAGGTTTCGAAAATCGACGCAAAGTCGGATTTCCCCATTTTTCTTCCGAACTGGGACAAGGTTAGAAACCCATTGAGTGTGCCTAACAGGAAAAATTATTTTAGCATTAAGGAGCTTATTCAATTCTTTTTGAACAGTCGGTTCAAGTTTGGGGTGCATTTTCCTCAGTTTTTGTTGAAAGGGTAAGGTTTGGGGTTTCATCGGGATGACATGCTGTATGATATTAGGATCGAAAGTTTTAAGGTCATCATACGTCCATGCAAAKACATSCTTAAATTATTTAAATAATTTAACAAATGCATCTTTTTCTTGTCGAGAACATCCCAAGCTTAGGTYAATGCACTGAGGATTTTCATTAGTTCCTAAGTTTACTTTTTCATAAGACAACGAGGAACTATTGGTTTTACARTTGACCGTCTTTTTAAATTTATCTTCAAAATCATAAAACTTCTCTAATATAACTATAGATTTAGGTATGGAATTTACCATGTCCGACATAGCTTCAGGAGTTTTCAGATCAGGTATTACCATAAAATCATGCAAATTGTCGTCGTGCATGCGTTCATCTATCACCGCACCTTGAAAGGTTTCTTCCATGTGCAGAAAGTTGATGATCTGTTGATCGTCGTCAAAGACTCTCCAGTTTGTGATGTTGTCGGGAACAGATGGCCGAAAGAGCAACTCAACGGAGAATGTGTCTGGGGATAGGCCTTCTGTAGGAAGAATTTTATAAGATACATTATCTAATAAATCTGCTTCAGACTTATTCAATCTAGGAATAGAATTTATATTGAAAGCAGAAAATCTATTCATTAAATTCCATACCTCAGACTGGTAGCTTTTGAGATGCGGAGAAAGACAGTGGATAGAATCTCTTACCTGTCTAACCACTATTTCAAAGTCGCCAAAGACGGTTAAATTTTGAATGTTCATATCCAAAGATTTTTTGAGACCTTGGAGTAAAGCCTCATATTCTTCAGTATTGTTAGTACATTCAAATTCCAACCTACATGCTATCAATGTTTTGTTACCTGTCGGATCGATAATGACATAGCCTGCTCCAGCTCCTTCTTTGGACTTTGACCCATCAAAATAAAGAGACCATATTTGATTTATGTCGGGTGCATGAGAACATTGCATGGGAGCGGTTGACTGTGCGTACATTGCAATCTCAGACCGTTGTTCTAGATTGGTGATAGGTGAAACCTCGTCCATGAAGTTGTCGAAGAAGGTGTCCATCCCTTGTACTTCAGGTGAATCAACAGAAGGTTTATATGGTTCGTTGGGATCGTTCAAATCTGTGACCGTGAACTTAAGGTAGTGCTCACGATTCACTTTGATTTTATTAGGCATGTCGTTCTCTGGAAGCCATAGATGAGACCAATCTGTTGCGAAGTAACCATGCAACTGTTCCGATCGGTCCCTGCTTAAAAACAAACCATACACTTCTGGAATGTCCACAACAACTATATCAATAACTTGATGAACCTTGGGGTTAGACGATAATCTAATAAGCACATTCTTTAGTTCGCCTATAACTTTGACATTTGTTCGATCAAGTTGTATGATTTTTAAATTCGATGGTTCAACTTCAACATTAATCTTTTGGCAAATAGACCAAGGCATCACATTGGATGATGCCCCTGAGTCTACCATACAATTTTGCACGTTTCTATTGAAAATCTCGAAAGTTAATAGGAAGGGAGGTACGTTCTTGCGAGTACTGAGAGTAGTAGCTTGTGGATTTTT
>SNQJ01S0040094.1:99557-123528 GCA_010110895.2 Picea sitchensis
TGAGTTTCTTGGGCAATGCAACGATGAATAAAATTATGGGTGCTGCCACTATCAACCAAAATGATGACCTTCTGATGTTTGATGTAACCAATTAGCTTGAGGGTTTGGGGAGCGGAGAAGCCAGTGAGAGCATTGAGGGAAATGATCGGTTCTACTTCAGGAGGGTCTGAGGGAGGGGTTATGTCAGTGGATTCAAGTGACTCAGACACAAAGGGAGTTTCTTCATATTCTTCCAAAATCTCCTTGGAGATGACCATAAAAATCTTTTGTTCTTTACACTTGTGGCCCAGGAAATATTTTTCATCACAGTTATAACAAAGGCCTTTGAGTTGGCATTCAACCATTTCAACCCTAGTCAATTTTTTGATCTTTAGTGGAGCAGAGGGAGTAGTGGGATTTACTGGTTTAGGGCGAGGGATAAAGGAGGGTTTGTGGTTTTGAGCAAATACAACCTGTTGTTCTTCTTTAGCTCTTTTGGTAGCCTCCACCCAACTTTCAGGCCGAGCCATGAGGACATGGGCCCAAATTTCATCCTTGAGGCCACTGATAAAACACTCTCGGAAAAAGGCATCAAACATGCCCTTTGCTCTAAAATCCAAGCGCTCAAAGGCAGTTATAAAGTCTTCCATGGTTCCTAATTGTTTCAGCTTTGTCAAACGGCCCAAATGGTTGGTGTCAGTGTCAAAGCGTCCATAAAGCTCTACCACAAAGTGTGTCCAAGAAATATACCCTTGACGAGAAGTTTTATCCATTTCCAACGTTCTTGATCTAGATGGAGAAAACCATACTGGAGTTTGCCAAGTCATCTGTAATGTCATATAAAGAGAAGTAATGCTCCATTTGGGTTACCCAACTAGTGGGGTCCGAGCCATCAAATTTAGTCACATCCACCCGTGGGAGGCGTAGGTCACGTTGAAAGTGATGGTTCTGCAAGGTATGGGAATGAGATGAATGGTCACCTTCAGTATGTGGAGGTGAGGAAGGGGAAAGTTTATCTGTAGGGATATGCAGTTTGGTGCAGAGTGCCGAAAATACTGATTCAAGCTAGGTGGTGAGGTCTTGTTTGATTTCCCCCATTGTGGAATGCATGGTTGTATTGATGGAAACAACATTGGCACTGAGTTGTTTCACTTCTTGTTGGGTCTCAATGAGACCATATTGCAAGGTGTTTAAGCGAGCTTCCAAGTCTTGGCTACGAGTATGGGCCATGAGGATGAGGAAACTGAAAAGGGGTGGGCGGGGTAAAAAAATTTGGCCGAAAAAAATGATATGGATGAATGTAATAAGGGTGAAGAGATGAATCCAATGGAATAGGTCTCAAATAATGGTGAAAAAATTTCCATACTTTTTTTTACAGAGTTATACTCCAGTCTGAAGAATACTGCAGAGAGGAAATGCCCAAATACTTAACCAAAAAGAAATGTGTATTTACTTGGCAAATCGAACATAGTTGTGCGGCAATAGATCTTGTTTGTTTTAATTTGTTTATGTTTTTGTCCCCTATGGGTTAGGTATTCAAGGGTTCTACAGACAAGGGTTTGCCCTATGCTATAGATCTTTGATATACATGCGGGGTCCAACAGTAGTAATCGGCCCAATATCTCAGGGCACTAAGGAGGATAGACCATACCCTTAGCCGTACTACCCGACTACCCAAGTACTAGAGAGTATCTTCCCGAGTGTTGTTCTTAGTGACACTATAGAATTCAGGCGGTCGATCGATTTATCTAAAGAGGGCTTTAGGTAATCTAGGTCGATCCATACACAGGTGTTGTCTGATGCGCTACCACTCGAAGGGGTATCAACAGGGGTTACAATGGTGGCCAACAGATGTGTGCTTAAGTACCACTTGTATTTCCTGTGTGTATGAATCCCTCAACCGCGGGTTTGTGCGCGTAACGACAGATCTTTGTGGCTTAAAGACGTCGGAATACATCTCTACCCTGAAAAAAATTTAACCCACATTTTCTGCCGAGGAAAGTGCTCCGATACCACTTGTAATATACCAGATATAAAATGTATGCAAAACTTAAATAAAATGCTAGTAATGGAAAAATAACAACAATATAACCAAAACATTCACCACAATAACACTGAAATGATATAAGAATAACAACAAAAATAACACTTTGAATCTGAAAGCAATGTTCACGGGCCTCTTCGAGGGGGCAACCTCCAGTTGAGCAGATCTCTATTACAATAATATCCAAGATAGGGTTCTCATACCCTCGACTCCTATTTATACTAAAAAGAAGCATCTAGAGGAAGATCCTTCTAGAAGCAGAAGCTTCTATTAGGTCTTCTTACATCCGACTTATTCTATTTTATTGAAAGGCCTTATTAATATTGACCTTTATTACATCCGAATATATTGTTCTACCTATGTGCGGGTTAGGACCCTAACAGTCCCATACAATGAGCTATTTCTCTATGTTTCTCATATCACGATCCTCTTCTCAATGTCTAAGCTGTCTTACATATGTTATCATTGTTCCAAGCATCCAAAAAGGATTTCAGCATTGGAAATGCATTGACGCTTAGACTATTCATGGTCATTGATAACTGCTTCTTTCTTGGATACAATTATAGTAACCTCTTGTTTTGAATTGCCCTTGAGTAAGGCCATTGGAAATCATTTGGAGGAGAAACTATGTTGAATTTTTCAAGTTGTTAACTACACCCTACTACGAGTCAAATACCTCCTATAAGGTAGCGGCAACAACCCAGTTTCGACATTGAATTTTTATAATTGAGTGTCCTATCTAGAAGAGAAGTTTGATGCTTTGATCCCTATGATGATAAGCTTGAGGGGATGAACATACTCATAGGGATTTGGGTTTTCCTACCAACATACCTAGAGGGTTATGATGTCTTCATTGTCTATACTGAATGCAACATTGATCATAGGTATGTTTAGGCTTTGAATGTTTTGGGTGTTATAGAAAATTCTAACCTTGTAATCCTATGATAGTGGCATTCCTTGGCTAGTGGAAATTTTTTTAGCCTGGTAAGACTTCAACTCTTAATCTAGTGGCCATAATAAAAACCTTAGTACTATGTGCCATCTAAAGTGAATAACTAGTTTCCTTGGTTGAAGATAGGAACACTATAATTGTATCATTAGCTATGGGAAAATATAAAATGTGGTAAATCAACATTGTATCACAACCTTCATACTTTTTCTCCCCATGAGAAACATCATAAGAATTGACTCGCTATGCACACACCATAAATATGGCTAGGGTACATTATTATTCTACATCGCTACTTCAATTCGCACTATAGTAGGGAAACAAAAAAATATTGGTTCTTAGATAGGTGGTGCATCTCCCTGTCGTTCATGTATGCTTCTCACATGGAAACATTCCCCCTTGCTAATTAGATGATCTCATTACTAATGACATGTGTTCCCTACCAGATATAATGGATTTGGCATGTCAAATTTAACATTATGGCATTGAACTATTAAATAAAGGAACAAACAACATGATCCAGAATCATTTGTCTCTACATCTCCCTCTCTCATTGGGATTAGAAAAATTTTGCAAGCTCAACACCCTCATCATTGACTAAATCCAATGATTGTTTCCTCTCTCTTGATCATATTTCTCACACTCATATTGGTTCAATAACATCATACATCATCTACCTTAGCACCTAACATTCTCCTCTCTCGCCATACATTTCTCATAACACATTCCTCAATAGAGAACCATGGAATTTGATCCTCATTTTCCAACAACAAAAGGGGACATTTAGAAAATGCAAGATTATTTTGTCTCGAGGAAGAAATGGATGAATTGAGAGTGGAACTATGTCTTAAGAATGCTCTTGAATATCATGTTCATATTGTTGTGAATATCATATTAAATGAACTCCTTCTGGGACATAATCCCTCTAGAGATGCCATTTCTTACTTAGCTCTCTTGCACACTTGGATGGAGGATATTATAGATGATTTGGATTCATCCTCGAGTAGCCTTAACCAAAGATTTGAACTGATCAAAATCATTGGAGTGAGGGTTAATGAACTACATTGTGCGATGACTTAGAAGGTGGAGCACAACAATATTAAACATTAATGATAATGCAATGATGCAGTGAAAATGGGGTTATGAATTGGTGACAAATGGCAATGTTTCATTGGTTTTATAGAGGAATATTGTGAAGTCCTTTCTCATAGTATTGAATGCATTTGAACATAAAAATCTTGAAGTGTAGTGGAGATGACATGAATGTAGTTAAAAAAAAAATTACAAGACTATAAGAACATGGTTAATTTTTTCTACATGGTTTTCTATCAAGCCCAAGTTTTACTACTTGTTCTTTATTTTAAGTATAATATTCAATTTTTATTTTTTTTTAAACTAGTTTTCTCTTATAATAATGAGGTCAATGGACCCAATATTGCATATTGAGTAAGTATTATGGAAAATTATTAGTACCATTTAATTAAATTTTCTTTGACTTGTATGACAAGATTGGGGTATCTATTCCACCAAAGTCGTCCAAGAATTGCACTTGCTCCAAACCATTGTTGTGTGTACTGATGTGCATCCACAACCATGAGTACAAGCACAACAATGTCACTTATTAGGAATTTAACCTTAATGGAGCCTATAATACCTACTCTTTTCACCGACTTGACAAGCCATCTTTGATTCCCTTAACTTTTTTGACAAATTTAATATGTAATGTTTTTTTAATGTACCCTATACTAGTAAAATAATTTCATCTTATCATTTCCTTTTATTAAGTTCCTCTATAATTTTTTTCTTATTTTAAGATAAATAAATTTCCTTTTATTAAGTTCCTCTATAATTTTTTTTCTTATTTTAAGATAAATAAATCCAAACATGATGATGTTATTTATATAAAATAAATAAATACAAATTCCAACCATCCTTTTAGATGGATATGAGGATCTAAAAAAAATATGACATGATATTCATGATAGCCCATCATCAAGATAGTTGCAACCCAAATCAAGTTGATAAACTTGAATCAATAAAGTTGATCAATAATGCAATGAAATGAATAATGTAATAGTGATTTCGAAAGCATTATGAAATCAACAAGTGATAAGGGCTTTTGCATCTATAGAAGCATGGGAAGTACAAAAGTATACATCAACACATTAAGAGGTACAATAATTGGGGGTTTTCGATACCCTCTCTATTAATTTTCCTTTGCTATTGAAATCCAAGAGGGACCTACCAAATATTTTGTATACTATTGAGAAAGGTGGCATGATGTCCATTCAAATTTAAATTATTGAATCTTCAAATCAATTGTAAGAAACATTATTTTCAATTTGTCAATGTCGTTATTTTATTATGGATTTTTGTTGCAACATCGTAGCTAAAATATTATGGTGCAAAATCAACCTTAGAGTTATGAGTTGTATTTCATGGCCACGTTTGAGGTGAGTGAAAGTGTAATTGGAAAATTAAAATTAGATTTTTAAACACTTTTGAGATAAAAATTTCTAAGTATCGATATTTTTAATTTCTAAATATTGATATTTTTAATTATAATTATTTGGAGTTTAATATTAGTGATATCAGGGTGGTTTGTTGTTATTGATGGTGAATTGGTTGTAATAAGATTTCTAATAAGAGAAGTTTGAGGGTTATATAATTATATTTTTATATTTGTGATTGTTAAATGGAAATATAAGAATATTTAAACTAATTGAGCATTGTATTTATTTTATACCATGAAGTTTGAGAATTAATCTAATGGAAATATACGAATATTTAAACTAATTGAGCATTGTATTTATTTTATACCATGAAGTTTGAGAACAATTTTAGATTTATGAACATTTATGCATGTAGAGATATATGTAATGGTCTACTCATTAATTATAGTTTTTGGAAAAGTTTTGTTTTTCATGATAAATTTGTTAGATAAAGTAAACAAAATAGATTGTCCTTACTCCATTTCATCTTGAATTTTTTGTTCTTCATATCACTTCACTTCTTTCGGGATTCATGATATGGTTTAACAATCTTCTGTGGATCTGTTAACTCTAGCGGTTGTATCAGAAACTAACAGGTCATCCTTTTGGTTTAACGGAAAATGTGGTGCAATAATTGGTATTAGAGTGAAAGGTCGTAGGTTTGAATCCTTAGGTGTTGAGTACCTTAGCTGGTGTTGAGGGGGAGATTGTTGACTTAGTGGTTAGCATCTCCTTCATGACTTGTGACATGGTTTAACAACCTCTTGTGGATCCATTAACTCTAACGGTTGTATCATAAACTAATAGGTTGATTTTTTGGTTTAACGACAAACATGGTCCAACAATCTCTAATTTCTTCATGGTGTAGTTGAATACTCCATTTCTAGAGACTCCTTCCCCATAAAGCACTTGGGAATCACATCAGTTGAGTCAAGGATGTGAGATATTAACTGGGAATACTTATTATTCTAATGATTATCATATAATAATTGGTACCTAGGTCACTCTTCTCAAAACAATGTTAGTTTTAATGTTTCTATTTTATGCAATATTATCTCCTCAACTAATATTAGACAAAATGGGAAACTTCAAAAGGATATTTTATGGGGGATGTGTTGGAATACTGAGAGAGGGGGGGTGAATCAGTATGAGCACTTTAACCACTTTTAACCACAATATATAAACTTCAACTTAATCAACATTATATCATCAGTATATCATCAATATATCAACAGTATGTCATGAGCATATAAACATAAGCAACATCACATCAAGTACACAGTACACCAGAAATTATGTGGAAACCCAAACGAGAGAAAACCACAGAATGATTTCTTATATATATCAATAATACATTCATAGAAAGAACCAACTTCCCAATTCTCCGACACCAACTGGAAGGAGGCTCCAACCCCTTGATTTACATGCACCAACATAAAGGAAGCTACAACTCCCTGAATTGTCTTGCTCCAACCAGAAGGAGGCTACAAACCCTCGATTTTCAGGATCCAACCTGAAGGAAGCTCCAACTCCCTGTGTTCTATAGAACCAACCGGAAGGACGCTACAACCCCCTTTCCTTGCCCCATCCCGCTACCCTGAAATATAAGTGTAGACCAATTGTCACTACCACAATCACTGCCATTGTCATTGTCATTGCCACTATCATTGTAACTGCCACTATCACTGTTATTGTCACTGTCACTGCCATTGTCACATCAACCTATAACTTGTCAACCTATCATGGTCAACCTATCACTATCATATCCAATATGTCACACCAACCTATCACTGATCAACTTGTCCAACCTATCACTGCCACCGATACTCAACCAGATCCTCTCACATGGATCATATACCAAGGACACCTCTCAAATATATTTCCAACATCACCAACACATGCATCTACCAATCATGTACCAAGATCACCAACATACCATCACAATATACATCGTGTCTCAACCATGTACAAAAGCATGCACCAAACCATGAATGTGTACCATACCAAGCATCAATTGTGTACCACAACAAGTGCATCAACCATGCACCAACACCTGTACCAAACCATGCATCAACCATGCACCAACACTTGTACCAAATCGTGCATCAACCATGCACCATAACCTGTATCAAACTGTGCATCAACCATGCCCCAAAACATGTTCCATATGCCTCAACGATCATCAACCATAGACATCAACACCATACCAAGTACCAATTATGTACCATACCATGTATCAACCATGTAGATCAAGGATGTATATCAACACCTGTACCATACCATGTACCAACAATGTATCTCAACCATATACCATATCACTCAATCATGCCATACACCATGTACCATAGGATATATCAAGCAAGTACCATCAATGGTGTACCTCAACAAAGTACCAACATCACCAAGAGATGTATCTCATACATGTGTTTTCATATACCAAGTGTATTCCTCAATAATGTATCAATATCAATGAAAACCATACACCATGTGTGAATGATTCAAGAGTATACCAAGAATAAGCCTCAAGCATATAGCATCATCACCATGTAACCAAACCAGATACCAATATACCAATACAACCAAGATGTACTACTAACCAATGTACCATACCAATATCACCAAGATGTACCCTGCATCAACAAGACATGCCTCTCAAGCATGTACCATACCATCTCCAAGAATAAGATACAATTACATAATCATACCTGTAACATGTAGTTGACCCATTGTACTATAATATTGACCTATAACACTGTCACAACCTTTAGCAGTCTAGTACCAACATATATACCAAATTTATCTTAGCCTCCTGAGACTAAAACTCTCTATCACGTGGGACCTCGTGTGACGTCCCTTAGGAAACATGTCAGGGTGCCTCGTGTGACACCCTCAGGTTGACCTGCGAGGGCCTGCCAAATTAGGGTTACAGAAAAACCCTTGTACTTTATAGCTCCAAAATATTCACTCTTTCCTCGCACTTTCTCTGTTGCCTCATACTTGTCATCAAATTCTCCAATAGACTAAAATATTAGACCATAAAATTCACAAGATATATATTCAATGTAAGTGTGTGTGTACTTATGAGAGACTCCTTGAGGTGTATTTATACTTTTTATAGGTAACCTATTTCCTTATTCTTAGGGATTCTTGAATTTCTTGTTATAACCACTTTACCCATTCATTCATTGAATTGTAACCAATTAAGGGCTTCTTGACCATTCTTCGGGGCTTCCAACTTCACAAGGCTATATCTCCCTAATTGTGAGGAACCACGTGGCATACCACCTATCACTGGAAATGATACAACAAGGACTATCTATCTATGAGTTTCTTACCTTCATTTACACTTTCCTTCATGTCCATATTCCTAAACCAACTTTGGGTACCATAATCACACCTCTCGCCTTCATGTATACTTCATCAAAAGAACCCATCACATATGATGACATCAAACACTCCATCAATGAAAAATATCTCACCATCAATCTCAAACATATCTCTAGGGATTCTAGACTTCTCCAAGGGTTGACATCAATGAAAACCAATTGTCCAACAATATCCCCCTTTGGCATTGATGGAACCACTGATGGAAACATTGATGCTCCAACACTTATTATCCCCCTATGACCATTTCTTCTCATCAATGTTTCTCACTCTCCCCCTTTGAAATCAAATTAAAAGGGTGTCTCTACTTGGGGTTTCTCCCCTTGTCTTCATGCATCTATTCTTTCTATATGGTTCCATGCCTTTGTTCTTTCTCTTCACATGTTTCTATCCTCATGTTACTATTTTCTTGTGACTACCCCTGAAACTATACCTTATTTGAATAATCCTTCTCTAACTTCATGTGCTTGAATATTACTATTATGATCTTTCTCATTCTCTTCCTTTGACATCATGGGAAAAAGGATAAATCTCCTTTTTTCTTGCTCTCCCCCTATATGCAAGCCTCTACTTTTCTATTCATGGTGCTTCCTTGTGTAAACCTATGATGTATATGAGAAGCATTCACAAATATTCTTTGCTTGTATTCTTCAAGTCTTTTGCATCTCTCACCCTGTCTGCATGCTACTGATCTTCCTTTCTGAATCTATCTTCCCTTGATGATTTCTCTTCTCTTGAATTTTCTGCAAGATTTCGTGTAGATCAATGTAGGGCTAACTGTACATGTTTCCTTTCCTCTCTTCCAGTGTTGTTTGTTGTCCATTGGTACTTCCTCTTGTAATTATCTAACATATATAAAAATCATTCATTACTTGATTTATTCATTTACTTGTCATGTTCAATTGACCATATTGTTCAATGATTTTCTTCTAATGATATAGCGTATACTGACGGTTTCTCTTTCCCTATTTTGTTGTGTCTTTCATTGCTTGTCTTTCTATGACTAAATGATTCCACTAATTCCAATTTTAAATACACTGCTATGCATCTTCTCTGACCCATGTTTTTTATACCTACTAATGATCTCATAAATCCATCTTTGTCCATATGTCATAGTTTTTCCATAACTATGCTACTCAACTTCCCACAATGTTGACCCATCTACCATTGTACTATCATGAAGGCTTAATGGATGCAACTTATCATCACATACTCATGTTTCTTCAACTAAATCAAATGTGCCTACTAGTCTTCTCTATCTGCAAATCAAAAGCAGAATGCATGGAATGACCTGTACTGAAGATATCCCTGCCTGATTACATATGTGGAATACAATCATAAACTTATACCAATGTAACTGCCAATTGATGCCTACGTGGGAACACTACTTCTTAGTTGATCAATCTATCAATATGTACTTTTTCTATCTGACTACTCTGAATTTCTCTCTACAAATAATTCAACCTACTCGAAGGATGGCTCTCTGATCTGTAGCAGCTACTTCATTGACCCCCCATGTTCAATATTCATGTTCATTGGGAATCTCCAAGTCGGGTGGTTGTTGGCCCTCAACCAAGTTTTGAGGAAACATTGGTCAGGTTTGACCACCTTTTGGAATTCGACAGGTTGGTTGAAGATGGAGCTGAGATCACGGATCTCACCAATTTTAGGGGCTATGTGGACCCAACAAGGGGTTCTTTAGGTTTTTTGTAATGGGTTTTGGGATGTCAGCCCATGGGGTTTACCCATGATTAGGCCTTATTGGAAGGGATTTTAAAAGTATAAATAAGTAAGAATGTATTGTAGAAGAGTAGTGTATAGTGGTAGTAGCTAAGTGCAAGCGGTTCTGAGTTGCTTTATGCAACATAATGTGTATGTAAGGCTATGTTCTTGATAGAGAAGTTGGCTTTGTGCCTTGACCTAGTTTTGGGAAGGAGGATATGGTGCTCAGTGCGCAGATATCCTTTTCGGTGTGAATATCGTCTATGTTTCTTAGTGCATAGGAGAAACTAAATGTAAGATATTGAAGAATAATAAAGAAGATGAAGCACTTGGTGGATGTAGCCCCACACTGGGGTGAACCACATATATCTTGTGTCTTTGGTTTGCTTTGTGATTTGTTGGTTATGTTATGAATCTACTTAGTTACTTGAATGTTATGTATGATAGATAGATATGTGTTTCTTAGTGATTTACATGTGTTAAGGACAAATGAATGTTAGATCTACTCAATTCTATGTGCTAAGTGGTGGAAATGCTTAATATTTGATGTTAATAAATCTAATGAAATAATGCTTATCATCGTCTAAGTGTTAATAGAGTACTCTGTGAAGTTTATTATCACATATATGTGCCCCATCTTAGTTACAGACACCTACGTCCTGTAACCCCCCCTGCTTCTACCTCAGGTGAGACTTTTCCTGCTTCACAGGTGTTGCCGAAAGGGCAAGTAGTTAAGGTTTTGTTGGTGCAATGTTGAAGCATTGAACCCTAGGTATTTCCCTGTGCCAACAAATGGTTCCGTTGTCGGGACCTGAAACTGTGATTTTTTGGAACTGAAGTAAAGAAAAGAGAAGCTCTATGCGTAGATATGTTGTTGAGGTGCGCATTATTGTACTTGACTTGCGAAGCTATGTGCTAAGAAAGAAATCTGATCTGAAGGAAAGAGGTAAGATCTTAAAAGAGGTAAAGCTCTGTGCTTTGATAAGAGTAAGATAAGTGAAATTTTTTGTTTCGAAAACATGAATTTAGGTATGTTTAATAGATTATGTCCTAGTCTGAAGGCTAGGGTGCAGTTGGAAGAAAGAATTGATTTAAATACATTTAAGTGAAATGAAGAAAGATATGTTATTCCTATGCATAGAAAGAATTTTTGGACTAATAAGTGGATGCAAGAACCTAGAAAGAATTTTTGCAGATTGCAGGTCCAGCACTGTGATCATAGTGAGCAGTACATAAGAGGTTGGGGAACATACAAGAGAAAGAGAGGATTGAAACTATGTTATAATTGTAGAAGACTGGGACATCTTGCTAAGGAATGCCCTGGTACAGGTCCTATTTGTCTTTGTTGTAAAATTATTGGTCATGAAGTTGAGGATTGTCTAAGAATGATTGCTAAAGTTGAACGAATGAACATGGGACAAGAAAACTATCAAGAGACTAAGAGCATGTTAGAGAATCATAAAGAGAAATTTTAGACTACGTTGTTACACTTGAAATAAACAATGGATTTTCATAAAGATGTCAGTTTACCAGAGATCTTGAAAGTAAAACAGTGCATAAATGCAAGAACAAGAGACTTCAACATAGACTGTGTCTTGGATGAAGAAACACAAGTGAATATTATGATAGAAGACACTTGGGAAATTTTGGAAAAGCCTAATGTGGTACTTTCATTGGGAAGGATAGGCTTGTTTAAGGGAAAGATGATAACCTTATGTAGAAGAGTTACTAATGTACCTGTTATTATTCATGGAACATCGACTGAAGAGGAATTTGAAGTCATTAAGTTTATTGGGGAAAATTCCCCTTTCCCACTTTTACTAGGTAAGACCTGGATTGAGGAAGATCAAGTCAGAAGGAAAGAAGAGGAAGAATCTATAGAAAAGAAAAATCAAGAACTAAGGGATTTCATAGCTAGAAAAATAGATTGACTAATAGAAGAATGAGAAGATAATTCAAAGCAATAGAAGGCAAGATAATTAGTTGTCGAGGTTGAAAGAATGTAAGAAGGATTGAAGGACCTATCCATGAAATAAAGAAGTATATCCACCCAGGAAGTAATAAGAGAATGGATATTAACTTTGAACCCTTTGAGAGCACATCAGAAGTGAGAAGTCACTACGATAGGAGAAGATAAGAATAAGAATGGAAAGAGGAATCCAGAAACAGTTAGAGAAACTCAGATCACATGAAATAAGGCAAGGAAGCTCAATAAAAAGAAAGCTAAGATGGAAAATCTACAGGAAGCTACAGAGACCAGATGGAAGAGTTCACAGACTGGAACCTCACAGGAGGCAGGTTCGCAGGACTTGAACCTCGCCGAAACAACAAAACCGCGTAGAATGAGACTTCTCCATTGCGAAGCTATATGACCGTTGGAGGCACCCCGACTATTAGCACAACGCTTTGGAATGGCTGGAAAATGCATTTATGGGCGGATAAACTGTCATTGGACGTTGATACCACTCCATAAAGGACAGATTCACATTGATGGAAGTATTCTTGCCCATTGGAAGAATCTGTTATGACGCCCCGCTTATTTAACCCGTTGGACGTTGTGTCGAGACCACTTTTTTCCACCCATGATTGAATGAGCCAAGAAGAGAATTGATTGTGTGTCGAACTATGTTATCAAAAGCTAGACATCGCCACCTATTTGTCTACCCCACCTGTATATTCTCCTACCTCGACCTGTCTATTTAAAAGTGAGAATGTTGAGCGAGCCTAGTGAACTAGAGAAATCTGTTGAGGAGTTCCTCAAAAATATAATGGCCGACAAACAGTTATCTGATGGTTTCCAGGCGTCGTCGATGAGGGGAATGCAGGCTTCCCCTTCGACTAGACGTCATTCTAGCCGTGTTAACCCCACAACTGAGCAACGAAGTAAGCATCGTGGCGATTTGGCTAATGTGAAGAAAATCTCGTCGATCTTACCAACTTATATCTCACCTTTGACTGGCACAGTTAATCACAACAACATCCAACGAGACTATGAGTACACCTTGATCACTGCGTACATTCTTAAGGGAATACATGTAGTTGGAAGTCAGTTGGGACAGATCCCACTACTGAAGAACAATGAATTTAACCTAAGGGATAGGAATAACTATTCTATGCTCGCACCCCACTGATACTTGAAAAAGACAACTGGGAAGAAGCCTCACCTAGTCTCTTATCCATGGATTAAGGATTTAGCGCAGTCCATCGTGCTAAATGTGATGAAGATTCCCCATTTTGGCCATCACCAAGAGGTTAACGCTTGTGTTAAACTCCTCTTGGCATGCTATCATGGTGGATACCTATGGCTCGACTAAAGGATTACTGTGGATCCAGCATTGATCCACCAGATTACAGGATTAAGCATGCAGGGACCTTACCCTTAGCCGTTTTACCCAGGGAAGGCCTCATACCGCTCCCTAGCACAATGCATCAAGGAAGAATATGGAAAAGTTGCAAAAGGAAAGTGAGGCTACAAGGTAGCCTCTATCCAGGATTGTGCAGTGCACCTCGCTTGCCAACTCATAGCTGACAATATCATAAGAAAGAACCGCCCCACATAGTTCATTGGGTTCATGGTGGACCTCGCAAGAAAATGTGTGGAGGGAATGCAAATGAATTAGGCGAGTTACCTCATCAATGAACTTGAGAAATATTGTCACGAAAGTCAGGATTTGGGATATGAGTTCTACTTCAGTTGGCTGATCATTTTGATCGCATTTGTCACTTGGCAAATTCCTGAAGGAGCCACCTTCCTGAATATCGAACCATAGGAGTCATTGGCCGCTAGGTTTTATACCTTGTGCTACACCAACAATATGTCGAAGCAATGGAAGTCCAACATTGTGTTCAGTGTGTATTATCAGCAACTGAAGGTTGCCATTGAAGCATTTCTGCACATAACACCATGCACCTTGCACCAGTACAAATCGATATCCAAGTTTTGCACAGATCTGCATTTCATCTATGTCACTGCGCATATACGAGAACAAGGAACAATTACAATCATACTACAAGATAACATATGAAGAAATGAACCAGATCACAAAGGAGTGGCCGAAGGAATTCCTTGTACCTGTTACTGATACAGAACTCTCTGAAATTGACACCATAGGAATCCCCCTAGTCACACGGGTCGAGCATGTCAGACAGTCTAGTGGGACAAAGAAGAAGAAGAAAAAGGAGGAAGTCTAGGAGATAGAGACCGATGAGGAGGACAACACCTCTGAAGAAAATGTCTCTTTCTCACTGGGAGGAGGAGGAGACGAAGAAAATGGACAAGGAGAAGGGGATGAAGGATAAAAGAAAGGGGAAAGCGAAGCTACACCAACTCAAGATCCCCCTGCTGAAATAGTAACATCGTAGAAGAGGAAGGTTTCTCCACAAAAACCTTCGACAAGAAAGAATATGCACACCAGTAAGCCCCAGTTAGAGGCCACGCTCATGGAGGACGACATCAGTTTGGTCCATGGAGCCATGGAGGGTGATTCTAAGGACATCTTGCAGATATATGGAGAGAAGGAGGATGAACTATATGAAAGGATAGAAAATGATTTGAACGAAGTACAACAAGATATTCGTTCAGTTCGTGCAGTACCTACTGCATCACAGATTGCAAAATTAGGGGATGAACCAACCCAATTAACAAGACTTGCAGATGCGACAGAGGCTCAACTTCATAAAGTACAATAAGAGAAGGAGAATGATAGAGAAGCCTTGAAACAAGAGAAAGAGGAAGTCTTAGAGAAATTACGAGTAGCGTGATACTATGTAACCACCTATGAAAATGAGAAAGAAGAGTTTCAGGCAATGATCCAGGAGGAAAAATCCCAACTATAGAGAGAAAAGGAGAATCTTCTCACAAAACGGGATACAGTCAAAGAAGTAGTGGATAAAACATGTCGCTATGTGCGAGACTTGGCACGGGAGGAACAAGAGTCGATCGAAGTTCAAGTGGCGAAGCTCATTGAGACCATCCAGCAGCTTCAAGTGAGGATAACAGAGTTGGATATCCAAGAAGTACCGAGCGCCCCGTAGGAGGTGTGTGACTAGAGGGAGGAAGACACTAAGAATGCAGTAGGAAGGATCATATCCCTTGCCTCAGAATGAAAACAATTGAGCGATAGAAGCGCGCAGACATATGAACGCCTCGCAGAATATCCAGAGATGAGGAAAATGGAAGCACAGTTACAGGAGGCGCAGCAACATGCATCCTCCATGCAGGCGCAGATGAAGATAGTCACCGAAGTTGAAAGAACGAAGAGATCTCAGGAAAAGTGTGTAGTGCAGAAGCAGATCACTGACCTCCAAGGAAAGGTAATGGAAGTCGCGTAGAAGCTACAACCTATGTAGGATGAAGCCTGCAAGGTGTTGGAATAAATTGAGGGACAAGGCTTGCAACTGGAACAAGTTGTCGCATCAGTGGAATAGCGCCTGGAAGGGCATGTTACAGAGCAGACGATACATGAGCTCGCTAAGTAGGGGGCTCAGGCGAAGCAACAAGTCGAGGCAGCTCGAGTTAAGATCGAGGTCTTCGAATTAACATTTCCCAAACCTGAGTGACTCAGGATGAGTCACAGGTGAGTGTTGGGGGCCTGTTGGCCCTCGACCAAGTTTTGAGGAAACCTTGGTCAGGTTTGACCACCTTTTGGGCTTTGAAAAGATGGTCAAAGATGGAGCACCCAGGCAGAGCTGATATCATGGATATCACCGATTTTGTGGGCTATGTAGACCCAGCAAGGGATTATTTATGGTTTTTGTAATGGGTTTTGGGATGTCAGCCCATGGGGTTTACCCATTATTAGGCCTTATTGTAAGGGATTGTAAAAGTATAAATAAGTAAGAATGTATTGTAGAAGAGTAGTGGATAGTGGTAGTACTTAAGTCCAAGTGGTTCTAAGTTTCTTTGTGCAATAGAATGTGTATATAAAGCTATGTTCTTGATAGAGAATTTGTCTTTGTGCCTTGACCTAGGTTTGGGAAGAAGGATCTAGTGCTCAGTGCACAGATCTCATGTCTGATGTGAAGCTCAACTCTATGTCTTAGTGCACAGGAGAAATTGAATGTAAGAGATTGAAGAATAATAAAGAAGATGAAGAAGTTGGCGGACGTAGCCCTTATTGGCATAGGGGCAAACCCAGGGTTCAAATATTCAACAACGCACCAACAAAAACCTAACTACCTGCCCTTCCGGAAACACCTGTGAAGCAAATGAAGTCTCACCCGAGGTAGAGGCAGGGGGGGTTGCAAGACTCAAGTGTCTGCAACCTAGCTGGGACATAGATATGTGATTACAATACTTAACAGAGCACTTAGCATTTAACATTCATTATTATTTATCCCTTATCCACTTCGCAGGAGAAAACCCTAATTACATAACAACGCAGTATTCAACAATATCTAACACATCCAAGCACTTAGCATATAGAAATAGATTTGTTCTAGTATTCATTCACATTACTAAGCACTAAGATACTATATCATATGCATCTAACATATATTTCTATACTAAGCATAACTCAAATAACAACCATAATGCATAAAGAAACCATAACACAGGATATACATGGTTCACCCCCAACATGGGGCTATGTCCACCAAATCTTCATCTTGTTTATTATCTTCCATCAGTCTCCTTACATGCACAGAGAATCAAAACCCACTCTACCTAGGACAGGATATATGCACGCACCTCACCAGATCCTCCTTCCCCGAGTCAGGTCACAGCAAAAATCCTCTTTACAGTCACTTTCATTTATCTCTGCAAGTTCTCAACACACATTATGCACAAAGATAGCTCGAAAACATAGATCCAACTACTTACATTTCTTGCACTTAGCACAACATAGCACTTAGCACCACATTCCTCTTCTTACTTATATCGCCTAGATTTCTATTTATACATTACAAAAGGGGCCAAGGCATGGGTAAACCCATGGGCCAACATCCCATACCCGTTACATAAACCCTAAACCCAAAAATTCCTAAAAATGGGGCGATATCCCACGATATCCACTTCTCCTTGTACTCCGCCTTCAACCAACCTATAGAAGTCCCAAAAATGGTCAAACATGACCAAGGTTCTCCAAAAATTGGTCAAGGGACAACATGCTCCCAACACTCACCTGTGACTCATCCCGAGTCACTCTGATCTGGGTAACTCTACCTCGAAGGCCTTGAGCTTGGCTCGAGCTTCCTCGGCCTATTTCTTTTCCAGAGCCTCCTGCTCGGTGAACTCTTGAATAACCTTCTCGGTCATAGGTCCTTCTAAGAATTGTTCTACTATGGTAACCACTTGTTCCAGTTCTACACCTCATCCTTCAATTTCCTCAAAAAGTGTGCAAGCTTCATCCTGCACTGGCTAGAGATTCTAGGTCACTTCCATGAACTTGCTCTAGATGGAATGGACCTGTTTTTGAATCATGCATTGTTCTTGGGACATTTTCATCCTCTCAACCACTGATAATGGCTTCAACTGCGCTTGCACTATTGTTTCTTGTTTCTTTGACTCTTGGAGTTGTGACTCCAATGTCCTTAGTTCAGGGTCCTCTACAAGGCGATCGTAGGTCTGCACACTTCGAATTCTGAGTTGTTTTCATTCTAAGTCCAATGCCTTGATTCTCTAGACTGTGCTCTGGGTAGTTTCTTCCCTTTGGTCTCGCACTTCCTGTGGAGTGCTTGGCACTGCTTGTAATTCTAGTTCTACTACTCTTTGTTGGAGTTGTTGAATGGATTCAACAATCTTCCCCACTTGACTCTCTATTGGGTCTTCTTCCATATGTTCTAAGATCGTCACAGATTGAAGTGCTCTAGTGATTGCTTCTTTAACTCCAATATTCTCTACGAGTAGTTTTTCTTTCTCCTTCTGGATCTACGCTCTATCCTCTGCAAAATTTGCCTGGAGTTCATATTTTTCTTGTTGTGCAACCTGGCGTTTCTCTATGTATTTTTATTTTTCTTGCTTCAGGGCCTCTGTGGCCTATTCTTTTTCCTCCTAGACATGACAAAGGTGAGATTTTGTTGAGTCTACTAATCTGCATAGCTGGGAATGCTCATCTCACAAATCTGTTCCTTCTGATGACGGTGGCGCAGTAGACACTGGGCGGCTGGAGTAGAGGGCTTGATGTACCCCTTTCAAATCATCTGCAATCCTATCATGCATGGTCTCATGTTTTTCTTCGTTGTGTAGTAGAATGTCTTCTAAGGTATCTGATACAATGGCGATGATGAGTTCGATGTCATCCACCGTTAGCACATTATGAAATTGTGTTTTATTAGCTTTTGACTTCTTCTGTGATGTAGGTTTCATGGGGGAAACCTTTCTTTTCTTGGATGTCTCAACTTCATCAAGGGGGTCCCTAGGTGGTGTTACTTTGCCTTGCTCTGGTTTGTCTTATTTCCCGTCATTCTCTTCCTTTTCTACTTTGTCACCTCCTCCCCCTCCAGSTGAATCTGAAGCAGTCTCTTCTGATGCATTGTTGAGCTATTATACCTCTTCGTTACTTTTCCTTCTGCTATTGTTGGGTGCATCATATTCTTCACGAGTGACCACAGGACTATCGATGAGTTCAAGATCGGACAGTTCTTCCTGGTCGACTGGTATAAGGAACTGTATGGGCCATTCCTTAGTTTTTTTTTCCATGTCCTCCTCAGTGAGCTTATAGTAGGATTGAAGCTCTTATTTATGTTCATCTCCGCACGCAGTGATATAAATAAAATGTCTATTTGCACGGAACTTTACAAATGGCTTGAACCTGTGTAGGGTGGTCGACGTCATATGAGGGAAATATTCAATAGCCCTTTTCAACTGTAGGTAATAGGTTTGGAACACCAGGTTTGATTGTCATTGTTTAGCCATGTCGCTCGAGTACCATAGTGTAGTGAACTTCACAGCGAGGGGTTCGTACTGCTCAATCTCAGGGAAGGTCGCTCCTTCCAACATCTCCCAAGCAATGAAGGAGATGAGTATCAACAGCCAGCTAAAATGGAACTCATAGCCCTGATCCTGAGCTTTGTGGTAGCCTTACTCTAACTAGTTGACGGGGTAGCTCGCCCAGTTCATTTGTAGTCCTTCAATGCATTTTTCTGTGAGGTCAACAATGAACCCCGTGACCTGCGTGGGTTTGTTCTTCCTTACTATCTTACCAGCGATCAACTAGCAGGCTAGGCGCACTACGTAATTATAGATGGAAGCTACCTTGTAGCCTCGCTTCCCCTTCTCCACATCACCATAGGTGTCTTTGATTCTCTACACCAGGGCGTGATCTGCAGCCTTCCCTGGATGAAAGTCTTGTGGGTTTGGTCCTTGTATGATTAATCCGGTGATCCGATGGATCGGTGTCATATATATGGTGATGCGTCTGTTCAACCAAAAATAACGACCATGGAAGTAAGAAAACGGGATTTTAACGCACGCGTTAACCTCCTGATGACTTCTAAAATGGGGTATCTTCATTACGTTCAGGATGGTGGTCCTCGTGATGTCCATGGTCCACAACTGGGGGATGATAGTCGACTTCGTCCCCTTTGTATTGGTCAAATATTTATGTGGTGCAAGCATTCCATGGTTCTTGCGATCTACCATGTTGAAGTCACTGATCTTCAACGTCATAATCTGTCCCAACTGCAGTCCAACTGCGTGTATCCCCTTCGGGAGATACGCAGTGATCAAGGTGTAGTCGAAGTCCCTCAGGACACTTTCATGACTAACCGTGCCAGCCAGAGGTGGGATATAGTCGGGCAGGATAGATGGGATGAGCTTCACATTTTCCAAGTCATCACGATGCTTGCTACATTTCTCAGCAACGAATTGGCTTGACCGACACTGTGCAGTTGACGAGGATGCTTCCAATCCTCACGTCGATGAAGATTGTATGCCTGTGGACATCACCTTTTATTCCATGAGGTCTATTAGGATCTCTTCAACGGAATTTTCTATTGCTCTCAATTCATCCGATATACACGCTCGAGATATGATATCTCCAGTCGATGAGAAAACACTCAATGTAACAGAATGGATGGCGAGCTCTCAATAGGCACTACGCAAAAGCAACTAGTTCTATGTGGGCTCGGATAATCACAATTCGAAAAAGTGTTCATGGTGCAACACTCGACGGGATAAATAGAAAACGTCGTAATGGAATATTCTAATGGGCAGGAACACCTCAATCAATGCAATTCCATCCGTTATGGCGTGGTCCCAATGGTCCAATGGTGAACATTCTGTCAATAACTGTGTTTCTAGTCATTCTGGAGCATCGTTTTAATGGTCGAGACGCCTCCAACGATAATATTGCTTCATCGTGGCAAAGTGTCAATCTATGTTGTTCTGATATCCCGACGAAGTTTCAGTTCTGCAAACCTTCCTTTTGTGAGGTCCTCTCTGGAACTTCCTGCAATTTCTCTAACTTTGTTTTCTTCTTGCTGAGCTTTCTGGATTTCTTTCCTGTAATCTGGGTTATTGGGTTCCTCTTTCCATTATTGTTCTTATCTCCTCTTGGCATAGTAACTTCTCACTGTGGAGGGTCTTTCAAAGGGTTCAATAGTAATACTTCTTCTCTTTTTGGAGTAGGTGCTCTAGTCTCATATATGGGCAAGGGTTTCAAGTATTCCTGTGTTCTTTCAAATTCGACGGCCAGGTCTCTGGTCCTTATTAGCTTTGACTTGTCCTCCTGTTATTCCAGTAAGTGAGCTATTCTCCTAGACATGAAATCTCTTAGTTCTTGTTTTTTTTGTTCTAAAGCTTTCTCTTCTTGTTTCCTTCATATCGGATCTTTCTCAACCCAAGTTTTTCCTAGAAAAATAGAAAATGGGGCGTTGTTCTCAACAAAATTAACGACCTCAAATTATTCTTCTATCGAAGTTCCATGAGCACTCATATGTATCTGGGTAAGTCTTCTACATAGGGTTATCATCTTCCCTTTAAACAATTTTATTCCTCCCAATGAAGGAACCACAGCAGGCTTTCCCAAAATTTCTCAAGTTCTTTCTATCATGATATTCACCTGTGTTTCCTCATCCAGAACACAGTCTATGTCAAAGTATCCTATTCTTGTTTCTATGCACTCTTTCTCTTTTAAGGCCTCTCATAAGTTGATGTCTCTATGATCATTCAAGGTTTCTTTCATCTGCAATAATACAGTCTCTGATTATTTCTGGTTCTTGAGCATATTCTTAGTCTCTTGACCTTCCTCATGGTCTTTATGTCTCATGTTCATATTTTCAACTATAGTAATCATTCTAGGGAAATCCAAAACTTCATGTCAAACAACCTTACAACAAAGGCAAATAGGACCTCAACCAGGGAATTACGTAGCAATATGTCCTAGTCTTCTACAATTATAACAAAGAGTCAATCATCTCTTTTTCTTGAATGATCCCCAACCTTTCATGTACTACACACTGGGATCACAGTGGTGGATCTACAAAAAATTATTTCTAGGATCCTGCATCCATTTTTTAGTCCAAACATTCTTTCTATGCATAGGAATGACATATCTTTCACTAGTTCTATCATATATATTCATATCAAATCTGCTTTCTTCTAGTTGTGCCCTAGTTTTTAGACTATGACAAAATCTCTCAAACATACCTAGATCCATTCTTTCAAAAAAAAAAAAAAATCACTTATCTTACTTTTATTAGAGCACAAAGCTTTAAGATCTTACCTCTTTTCTTTAGATAGGTCTTCTTTTCTTAGCACGGAGATTTGCAAGTCAAGTATAATATTGCGCACTAAAGCAACAGATCTATACACAGAGATTTCTCTTTTCTTCAGTTCCCAGCAATCACAGTTGTAGGTCCCGGCAACGGAACCATTTGTTGGCATAGGGGCAGACCCAAGGTTCAACGCTTCAACGGTGCACCAACAAAACCCTAGCTACCGACCCTTTTGGAAACACCTACGAAGAATATGAAGTCTCACCCGAGGTAGAGGTAGGGTTGTTGCAGGACTCAAGTGTCTGCAGCCTAGCTGGGACACAGATCTGTGATTACAATACTTAACAGAACACTTAGTAGTTAGCATTCATTATTATTTATCCCTTATCCACTTCACAGGAGAAAACCCTAATTACAGAACAACACAGTATTCAAAAAGATCTAACACATCCAAGCACTTAGCATATAGAAATAGATATGATCTAGTATTCATTCACATTACTAAGCACTAAGATACTATATTAGATGCATCTAACATATATTTATATACTAAGCATAACTCAAATAACAAACATAATGCGCAAAGAAACCATAAAACAAGATATATGTGGTTCACCCCCATCATGGGGCTATGTCCACTAACTCTTCATCTTCTTTATTATATTTTCTCAATCTCCTTACATGCACAGAGCATCAAATCCCACTCTACATAGGATAGGATATCTACACGCACCTCACCAGATACTCGTTTCCCGAGTCAGGTCACAACACAAATCCTCTTTAGAGTCACTTGCACTTAGCTCTACAAGTTCTCAACACACAGTATGCACAAATCTAGGTCAATCACATAGATCCAACTACTTACATCTCTTGCACTTAGCACAATATAACACTTAGCACCACATTCCTCGTCTTACTTACATCACCTAGATTTCTATTTATACATTACAAAAGGGGCCAAGGAATGGGTAAACCCATGGGGCGACACCCCATACCTGTTACATAAACCCTAAACCCAAAAATACCTAAAAAGGGGGTGAGATCCCACGATCTCCACTTCGCCTTGTGCTCTGCCTTTGACCAGCCTGTCGAAGTCCCAAAAATGGTCAAATATGACCAAGGTTCTCCAAAACTTGGTCAAGGGCCAATAGCCCCACACTGGGGTGAACCACATATATCTTGTGTCTTTGGTTTGCTTTGTGCTTTGTTGGTTATGTTATGAATCTTCTCAATGCCTTGAATGCTATGTATGATAGATAGATCTATGTTGCTTAGTGCTTTACATGTGTTGAGGATGAATGAATGTTATATCTACTCAATGCTATGTGCTAAGTGGTGGAAATGATTAATCTTTGGTGTTACTGCACTAATTCATATTAGGGTTTGTTCTGTGATGTTAATAAAGCTAATGAACTAATGTTTATCATTGTCTAAGTGTTAATAGAGTACTCTGCGAAGTGTTATTATCACATATCTGTGTCTCATCTTGTTTACATACACCTGCATCCTGTAACCCCCTGTTAAGAACCTGAATAGATCTACAAATATAATCACCACAAATACTGAATACACAATAGATCCACAAAGCAATATAGAAGAAAACACACTTTGTTATTACCAAACCCTTGAGGTAGGGCAACACCATACAATGGATCCTATTATGGAAGGGATCCTCTCCTGTTCACTTGCCTCTTCGAGGGGGCATCCTCCTATTGAGCTAATGCTCCAAATACAATAATTCTCTTC
>SNQJ01S0040094.1:147492-162672 GCA_010110895.2 Picea sitchensis
ATGATTCAAAATGAAAATGTCTCCTTGGTATATATAGGAGACTAGGAGGTATAATTACAACTAATGACCTAAAGCCGACATAAATAAAATAACATTACTAATACAATATGCCCCAATTAAGGGGTAATGAGCCAATATTAGGGCTTAACAATGGGTTAAGTGGTCAAGTGGATATTGGATACATGGACAAGTGGAAAATTGGGCACAGTTTGACATAGGTGACTATGTGGAAAAAGTGGTTATGTGGACAAAGTGGTCTAGAAGATGCTTCTAAGGAAGCTACTTGGAGAGTATAAATAAGAGGCAAGGCTCTCTCATTTTTATCACACTTGAGCATATTGAATATCTACATGTTACTAAGGTAACCAAAGGATATCTAAGTCAAATTTCAGAGGGAATGTGAAGTAAAGAATTCTGAAATTCAAGGGAGGATAAATTCTTTTGATGATGCTTTCTAAGGTATGTTATTTACGAATCATCTCACCATTTTCACAATAAATTTTTTTCTAGAATGATTCAGACCATGAAATTGGGATTCCATTAAGAAAACATATCCAATTAGTTGTGGTATGAATTTCAGATTGTGGGTCACTATATTTTTGGAGTTACACTCCATGGAAAATAGGGTTTGTGGCTAGTCCTGAAACTTGTCTAAAACAGGTGTTTCGGGTAAAAAAATCATAACTTATTCATAACAGATCCAAATTCAGTAATACCAAATGTTTTGGTTAGAGTATAGTCTATAGTATTCTGTGTAAAATTTTCAGATCCATACAACAAATATTCTGTGCGGGGCACGCTTTACAAGTTTGCTCTCTAGAATAAGTCATAATTCAACAAGGTATGACATTTTTGCTATAACTCCTTTTATGAGAGGTTCCAAGTAGTGACACCTGGAGGAATTTCATAAAACACATTGAAGAAAATTGTGTACTATTTTCAAATCTTTATTCATTACATGTACATAGTTATGATTATTTCAAGTTAGGGTTGCTGACTAATCCAAAACTAGTCATGCGAGACTAAAGTAAAGTTTGATGAAAATTCTAGTCTCTTGTTGTTAAAGTTAAGGAAGGTTTGCAGGTTGAGGTACAGGTTGGTGCATTGTTGATGCACTTGTTTATTGTATAGGTTGATTACAGGTTGAGGTATAGGTTGATGCATGTTTCATGCATGTTTCAGGTTATTGTTACAGGTTGTTTGGTGCAGGTTGATTGGTACAGGTTTAAAACAGTATATCTCGCAGTGATAGTGTGACAGTGGTTCCATCATTCTACTTATATTTCAGGGTGGTTGTACGAGGCAAGGAACGGTGTTTGTATCCACCTTCTGGTTGTAGTCGGAGAACATAAGGGGTTGTAGCCTCCTTCTGGTTGTAACCAAAGAATTGGGGAGTTGGAGCTTCCCTCAGGTTGTAGCCTGAGAAACTAGGGGGTTGGAGCCTCCTTCCTGTTGCAGCTGGAAAACAAAGGAATTTGGTGCTTCCAATGAATGTAATTCTTCAAGACATATAATAAAAATCATTATGTGGTTTTCTCCCTCATTGGGTTTCCACGTAAAAACACTGGTGCATTGTGTATGTGTATGATTGTTCATTTGTTCATTTTTTATTTACTCTGCAAATATTGGATGATAATGCTACATTGATATAACACTTGCATTATATGGTTAAAAAGGATTAGATTTATCTATTACTGATTCATCCCCCCTCTCAGTAATCCAATAGATGGTGTGTACATTTTCATGTTCTTTCATATTCTTATTTCAGTGATTTTCATAAATTTGAGCAATAAGCTAGTGCTATTAAATATGATATCTAAGAAAATAAACCTACATAAATAAAATAGTTTATCATAATACAAGATCTATTGTGATGAATTGTTCTAGTGGAATATACACTACTTTTTATAAATCATAAATCTTCAATGTCCACCATCATCATGGAACTCAATGATCAATCTATAACCACCTCCAAACCTATCTCACAATGGGACAATTTCTACCAGTACTTTATACCCTCTCAGGTATCACCATAGTTATTGGAGCACTAGTTACATATTAGGAAATTTAATGGGTAGATAGTTCAATATTACACTAATTTATTTGCCAAGATACAACTTCAACTTTATGTCCAAGAGGTAGAAGAGGAACTTATTGTTAAATTTATGTTTAGTTTATTACATCCTCTTAAATTTGAACTAGTTGTGTTTGAAACCATTACCTTAGATCAAGTATTTCATTGCACATTGGATATTGGACAAAATATTAACCCTGAATCTTCCTTTTTGTTCCATCCTCACCAAAATCTCCACCCATTCAACTGAGTGTGATCCCATACCAATACCACCCTACCCTCACAGCCTGCTAAACAATGTCATTTTCACTAGAGCAAGAAACACTCCTCTGACAAATGTCATGGCCTTCATATCCCTAAGGAATTGAAAGTGATTTACAAATAAATAACAAGAATAACCCCATCCATGAGATTCAAAGATAATTTCATTCGATAAATCCACCTCCATCGATCCCAAATTGGTCCTTACATACTACAATTGTTGATGTTAGTGGTAGAATCAGACATGTATTTCCACACAGGTCTATGTGTCTTTACGTGTGGAAATCGTCCAAATCCTTCTACTCTTGAATTTACTTTAGTTAAAGGAATTATTAAAGTAAATTGATTTTATTAATTAATTATGTAATTATTCAATTGATTTATTTAAGACATATGCTAAAATTACTTAGCATGCAACATGTAATCTAAATATCAAGTGAGTGTGAGAAGCAATTTCAATCGTAGATCACTTTTGAGATTAGAAATAGATTGTAACTCACGATTATAAAAACAAGGCTAGGGTGAAGGAAAAAGACACTTGAACAATATTTGTGTTGAGAGAGTCGACACAAATAGTATTGGATCATGAAGGAATTTGGTTCAACATCTTGGATAGGTGAAGAAGGAGTTTCCTCTAGAGATCATACATGTCAAGGAGAAGAGAGAACAAAGGCATATGCAGGTGGGTTTCTATTGAAGGAATCCACAAGAGAGTGTTGGACCATACAGAGCTTTCCGTATAGGTTTTCTGTACACATCTATGAGTCACGGTGGAGATAATCAAGGATATTCGTGGTTCACAAAAGGGAAAGTCATATATACCTATAAAAATGTGCTAGAACTGGTCATACAATAGGTCAAACCTTTCTAGGTTAGTATACAATTGTATTTCTCTCAGTGGGCCATTATCCCTGTTACGGGAACCTTGATTTTAGCATAATAAAATATGATTTTAGAATAATAAAATCATTCTCAAAACGTGTATTCCCTCTAGGGTTTTTCTAGGGGTATTTATCCAAAAATATTGGTGTTCGTGTGTGCTTGATTTGGTTTTATAGTTTATGCTTTCGCTGCATGATATTGAGTTGAATATTTAAGTAGTGCATTATTGTTTTGTGAGCTTCTAATCTAATTGCAGTAAGGAAATCACTAGATAAAAAAATACCTAGGTGTTGGATTAATAATTTCAACATGGTATCAGAGCTCATGCTATGAAGGGAAGCCAGATCAGTACATGGGAATTTTTCTAGCAATAGGTTATTTTTCATGGAATTTTATCAGGTCTTAGGAATGGTAGAAACACTATTGAGAGTTGAAGACATAATGGATGGATCATCCAACTTCCTATCTTGGAAAGCAAGAGTTACTTTGACATTGAAGGAGTATGACCTTTGGGAGTTAGTGGATAAAGTAGTTACTCCACCGACAGATCTGACAACTTTAGATTCTCACAACAAGAAGGAGATAAAAGGAGAAAGAGTCCTCCTAGATTTTATGAAGGATCATCTAATCCCTCACCTAAACGAGAAGAATATAGCTAAAGATATGTTTGATGCCTTGGTAAGTTTATTCTAGTGCAAGAACATGAATAGGAATATGGTCTTAAGGAATAAGCTCAGGTTGGTTCATATGTATAAATTAGATAATGTTACTAGATATCTCATGAGGATCACACATGTGTGTGATTAACTTACAACTATGGGGGAGAAAAAAAGGATGCAAATCTCATGAACGTGGCATTGAATGGTCTTCCCAATTCATGTGAACCATTTTTCAAAGGAGTTTGTGCTTGGGAGAATATCAAAAATTGGTAGAGACTTTGGGATGATTGCATCCACGAAGAGACTCGGGAAGAGTCTAAAGAAAACAAACATGGAGGTAGTGAAGAGAACTTGGCCCTTGTCAGTAATACAAGGAGGGGAAAAGAAAAGAGTTATATTAATAAGGGTAACAATGATGGAGGATCATCACAACCATGAAAGAAGAAGGAATTGAGTAAAATCAAGTGCTTCTCATGTCATAAGAATGGGAATTATGCATCGTAGTTTTTGGAGAAGAAGAAGAAGGGTAAAGAAAAGGCACGAACAACAACATCCACAGAGACACAACTTGATGATTTTGCAACAAAGTTTGAGAAGGATTACTCAATGATGTATTTCCTTTCTACTAGCACAACAACAAGGAGTGATTGGTACTTGGATAGTGGTGCATATCATCATATGATAGAGGCACAAGAGTTATTTAGCAATCTGATAGAGAAGGACTCAAAGTTTCATGTGGAGCTTGGTGATGATACCAAGTATGTAGTGAAGTGAGAGGGAACAGTTACATTCCAGCTTGAGGCAGAAGGTTCGTTAGATGCCCATGATGTTCTTTACATACCAAGTTTGAAGACAAAATTTCTTTCAGTCTTAGCTATGGAGGATAATTATTTTGTTGTCACTTTTCAGAAAGGGAAGGTACTCATATGTAGAAATAAAGCTATCTCAGAAAACGCAGTGGTCATTGGGGTTATAGAAGAAAACTTATATAGGTTGCATGGTAAGTTTGTTCAAGATTTGGTACACAAAAATGACAACCTATGTGAGTTGTGGCATGAGAGGTTAGGATACCTACACTGCATGGCATTGTCAATTCTGAGGGAGATTGTTGTAAGTCTTCCAAAGTTTAGTATTGAGTAGTAGGGAGTGTGTAGAGGGTGTGCACTTGGAAAGAATTCCAAGGCTACTTTTCCAAGCAGCAAGAGTAGGTCCAAGGGGATCTTGGATCTTATCCATTCATATGTGAGTGGTATGATGTCAGTAGCATAATTATAGGGATCATCATACTATGTGACATTTATTGATGATTTTTCCCAGAAAACCTGGATCTTGTTTATGAATACCAAGGATGAAGTATTTAGTCGGTTCAGAGAGTTCAGGGCTCAGGTAGAGAACTAGAAAAGGATGAATATTAAGGTCTTAAGGTCTAATAATGGGGGAGAGTACACCTCCAATGATTCAAGGATTTCTGCAAGGAGGCAGGGATCAAGAGGGAGCTGACAGTCTCATACAACCCTCAGTAGAATGGGGTGACAAAGAGAAATAATTAGTCATGTTATCACACAAGTTTTATGTTGGGAAAATCCCAACCCAACCACAAAACGATGATAACTAAGAGAACACCTACCCACTGTCACCTTTTGAAGGTATTCCCGTCACTTTAGAGATGAAGTAATCACCTCAAGGGGGGGATCCTAGTGACCCTTGGGGAAAATAAGATGGAAAGTAGTATGATTGAAGTGTATCCCCTATAGGTCAATATGCTAAGTTAGGAAATTCTTGGGGAAGATTATTGGTGGTAGCCAATGGTTTCTGAGAGGTATGAGTACATGCAAAGGGTGATTTGTACCTTCCCGAGACACAATAAAAGCAAAGTATGCATGTAATATGTTAGGTGGACAAGAAAGTTAAGCTTGGTTTCCCTAATTTCAGTAGTAAACAATAATATATATCAGCAACAAAAATATATTAAGAGTTGCAAATAAATATGTTAAAATTCTTGTATAATAAGCAAGAGACAAGCTAGCAAACACTAGTTTACCTCAAGTATGAAAGAGCACGACTTTAGCATGAAAAAAGGCTCAAATGAAATAGGATTGCAGAGATACTTATGCAGCCTTATGGCTGTAGAAAACAAATTTTTACATCATAAAGTTTAACCACTAAAACTTACAAAAATTCCACTCAAAAGATGCGTTGAGATTATTAGACTAATGTGGAAAACTTTTAGCAACTTTCAACGATTGGAGATTGAGTTATTAATAAGTTTGTATTCAGGTTTATGCAGCCCTAATGGTTGTAGATAAAATTTTATAACAAAAAAAATAATAACTTAGCCAAATATGACTCCCTATTGGCTCAACCAAGCATATAAATCATAGAATTGATTCCAATTCAGACAACCACAAAATCTTGATATTTCACATTAACCAATGCAAGATTTCATTTCTCGAATGCAATTATACTAGTTCCTTTAGCTATTGGGTTATGGAGTCAAGTAAATAAAGAGCTAACAATGCCATGTCCTTGGGGGTGTAAAACCTCTTAATCCCCAAGGAAATCAAATGCTAAGTAGGAGATACTATGAGTGTGTAAACCCTTTTACTTCTCCTAGTAAAACCGTGTGCAACAAATAACTTCTAGACAAAATGGATAGATAATGGTGGGGTTGTAAATCCTTATACTCCCCAATAAATCTAGAAAATCAAACTTGTAACCAAGAAATGAAGCATCAACAAGATAAATCCTTAGCTAGTCCAAGAAATGACAAGATAAACCTCCTCTTACCAAGATAAATCCACCACAAATGCAAAAGAAAAGCTCCAAGAGAGGTAGCGCACTACTTATTCCACCAATAGCATGAAGAAACCAAGAAAAGAGAACATATTACATTCCGTGCATGTAGGGGGTTTTGAGATGGGGGTGCAGGGGGGGGAATCCCCCCGCATAGGGGTTTGGGGGCAGCACCCCCAAAAAACAAAATTATGCCTCGAGAAACATATCACATATTTAGGTGGTTTTTCGGCACATGGATTTTTGCCGATGGTTTTCTATTTCTGGTTAAGGAATTAGGGTTGTTGACTAATCCTGGTCATTGGGTTAGGTTTTTGTATGACGTTGGATCCTATATGTATATTGTATTGTAAACAATGTATCATGATGAATGAATATAGAATATGTTGGTTTTCCCAGTTTGGGTTTCCAGGGGAAAAATCTCTGTGTAATGTTTGTATTTGCCATTGTATCTTTTATGTTCTTTTATTGAAAATATGTTTGCAGTAAATATTGTACAAGGTTAAAATCTACACACATGAGAGATGAGGGAGCAAATTTCAACTAGTAAGGCTTCTCACATTGGGAGAGCTATGATGAAAATGAGATACAAATGATATTTATTTATACAAAATGTATTAAACATATTTTGTTCACTTAAGTTAGGGTAAACAAAAAATAAGGGGACAAAACCCCTTATTTTTCCCCTTTACACAAGTAATTCATTTTTAAATCAAACTTAAAATTTAAAAAGTGCACAATAGAAACCCTAAAATGATGTCACCCCTCTAAGGGTTACGTTTTGACCCTTTGAGCAAGTTGTTGGATTAGAAGGTTGAATTCATTGGGGCTCATAGAGCCTCCCTCTCATGCACTATAGCCTCCTCCCACCAATTCATGCAAAGTGTCAACAAGTATAAACTTCATCACAAGCAAACCCGAGCCCCAATGATAATGCCAACTCTTCAAAGTTGATATTTAGCCCCTCCAAGAAAATCGTTTGGAATCTATGGGTTGGGAAAGGCCCTCCAAGTTGTATTCTAAGCCTCCAAATTAACGTATTTGTGATACACTATGTGGGACCTTGGCATCCAACCTGTAGGATTCAAGCCCCATGGAATCCTAAGCTAGGCTTGTTCCTCCAAAACTGTCCACCAGTTGGGTCAATGCAAAGACAAATGGATATGTACTCTACGGATCTCAAGTCAAAACATCATGATGAGTAAATCAATTCAATAAAAGATACATCTAAGAAATCACATACAAACCACCTCATCAAAATAAACTAATGCTCAAATACCCTATGAAATTTTCCAAGTTTAGGTATGGGAGAGTTCACAAAACGACCTATTGGGTGAATCATTCCTCAAGTTTAGGGGTGTTTCCTGAGGGGCCTCCTTCTAATTCATGTGGATGAGGTGACATGGATGAGGGGAATAATTTTGGGCATGGGGTTCATGACATACAAGGGGTTGTAGTGTCTCACTTATGGGTGCCTTTGTAGAGGGTGTGTGCACCTTCATTTTCAATGCATCTTTTTTTCCAAACCCATTCAATGTTGTTAATTAATTAGAAATCCAAAATCTTGTGTACTCCATGTTATCCCCATTTTGTGGATAACTAAGGAGATTATTTCTTGAGGCCCTCATGTTGAATATATGGAGTGTCGAGAGACTATGGGCTAGAAGCCACCCTTTCCTGAAGGGAAAAACCACTCACCACCACAGGATGTTCATAGTTTTGTGGGTGGTATCCACCACATTGGTTGGCTCCAGGAAGGAAGTGGGCCTTGCTCCATGAGGTACAAGTCGGTATATAGTGAGCATAATTTCAATATTCAAACCATTTGATTATTTTGTATCTTATATTTAACTCTATATTTCATGATATATGCTTACATTATGCCTTTTTCCCTACCACTTCCTGGTGGTTGACATTGTGCCCTAGTAAGTGGTATTCCTTGGGAATGGGTTTGCTAGGAACTCCTTAATGAGCCATTGTACCATTCTGACCATACTTACCACTTTCCATCATTATTCCCCCTCCATTTCCTTATCTCTTGGGATTTTAGGTGTATTGACCCAAAAAGAGATTATCCCTCATTCTATGGGAAGAGGGATTGAAGAAGTAGAGGGTTGATGTTGGGTGGAATAAAATCATTATATAAACCTTTCATATGCTTCACATAGGGATCACAAGAAAGAAATAAAACGCTTAGATTTGAGTAAATGGGACCCACAATATAATAAACAATTCTTAAAAGGTTCTATCACATCCATGAATATCTAATATTATGGAATTGCCATCATCTAGTCACCAAAACCCGGGGTAATGGCTCTCCGGTGCATGGTTGAGAGAAATGGAGTCTCATCACGAGGAAACCTTCAAATTTCCACTAGGTGTTTGTGGGTGACATTGCAGGAAACCTTCAAATTTCCACTAGGTGTTTGTGGGTGACATTGCCATCATCTGGTCACCATGCCAGGGCAGTGACCTTCAATCTCTCCTTATGCTATATTGAAAGAAAATACAAAGAAATAAAGATAAAAGGAAAATGATGGGCTTGGAAAACGTGCATTGTGGATGAAGGTACCACACACACTCTACAAAGGAACCCATGAAGGGGGAAATATTAGGGTTGTTGACCCCTAATATTGTGTTTTTCCCCTTAATTTGTGGACAAGTCACCTTGGTGACATTTGTATAAATAAGAGATCATAAGATATCATTTTAACATAATTCCCCCTTATTGTGAGAGGACTTAGTCCAAAATTTTCACTACACTTGGCTCCTTTTATCTCTTGTGCACTTTTTTATGGCTACATTGATGAATGGTTGATGGAGAAGTCTAGCGCTAGCCTTGGATGATGTTTTTAGCTCTTATGGTGGATTATCTTGGAATTTCTCTTGATCTTGGTATGGTCTTTTACTATAATTCTATCATTTTTTCAAGTCAAGTATTGTTATGTTAGGATATAGGTGGGAAGTATAAGGGAATACACCCCCACCATAGTCTTCATCATTTTATGCTTCATCTCATTGATTACACTAGGGTTTGCTAAGAGAAGTATAAGGTCATACACCCTCTTAGCTTAAACCCTAGCTAGAGAAACTTGCCTTGGGAAGTAAAAGGGATTACACCCCCAAGGATATAGCTTCTCTAGCTATTTGTTTATTTGACTCCATTAACCCAATAGTAAAGGCACTAGTCGTACTTTTTTGCATTGGAGATATAAAATCATTGCCTTGGGAAACACAAATTTTGATCTTTTGAAAGGTTTCTTGCTTGAAGTTGATTTGCCTCATTGAGAGGAGTATTCCCCTACTAGGGCATCTCCTCTCTCCAACTATTTCTTGCTTATTTTATAGAATTACATCTTCAGCCATTAGGGTTGCAGAAACCCTAACTCATTCGCTTGAATAACTATATTATCAACCATTGAATTTTGCTCAAAGTTTGCACACTTATTATCCTTGGTCCATCACACTTTTTGGAAACATTTGAGGGGATTTCAGTGGTTGGTTTTATTTATATAATACATTTGATTTTAAATCCATAAGGATGATATAATTTTCTGCAGACAAGTGTTTACAACAACCTTATCTTTTATGCTAAGAATATTGGTTTTTCATCTTGAGTTTAGCTAGTCATTTACTAGTCTTTCTCTTGCATTTTCTACTTGATATCTAGCATTTATTGAGAAACTTATAGTACCATATTATTTATTATATAAATTTTCATCTATTTCTACCAATTAGGGACAACAGGATTAACTTGTTGATCCAACTAACATATATCATTGCAAAGTGTCTTTTCTTGTGTCTTGGGCAGGTACAATCATCCAGAGAAGTGTTATACTTGTGGGGAAGCAATTACTTGACTTACAAGGCATCTCTTACCACCTTTAATTCCACTTAGACTTGACCTCTAGGGCCTTCACTTCCTTTTATCTCCATCTCCATCTCCATCCCCCTAGTTTCACCTGGATCACCTCCCTAGAGTGACCTAGTCACCCTTGAAGTGTGGGACCTACATCAAGGTGACATTGGGTGTAGGATTCCCAAGTTGTATCATGTGCTTTGTGGTTGGGTCAGTATTTTCCCAACCTACAACTTGTTCTATAACATTTTGGCATTGTTTCCAGGCAATATTTTGAATCTTCTTCGTACCCTAATGACACTTTGGTAAGCTATCCCAAATACTTCCCCTTATCTTTCTTGGTGACTCCACCCAAGGGACATTTCCTTTCCACTTTATCGACAAAGATTTTCCTAAAATCTTATCTGGCGACTCCAGCATGCCACCCAAAAAATGTGCAACCAACAAACCCTCCAGGGGTTTTTAAAGCACCACCCAAAGGGCCTAGTCCCTTAAAGTCCCTTGTCCCTCACAATTGCTCCTCTACCTTTCCTAGCCCTCCTTCCACACCTATGAATTCACCTATACCCACCTCGCCAAGTGTTACTTGGAGACTACAAAAAAAAGAGGCACACAAACCTTTAGACATAACAAAGATCCCAGGATCCCCTCATAAAATCCCCAAGGAATTCAAAGAATGGTTACCCATGTTTTCAGGGGAGGACCTTGCTGAACCAAAAGATCACTTATATATTTTCCTACATAGTTTAGAATCATTTGACCAACATGAGGAGATCATGATGAAACGTTTCTCTTTCACTTTTGTTCGGAATGCCAAGGATTGGTTTGACAACATTTCCCCAGGGAAAATCACAAATTGAAACTTCTTTTAGTAACTTTTCACCAAAATATTCGAGAAAAAGAGAGATCACCAATACTTGTGTAATTATCTCCAAAACTGCAAAAGAAAAATAGGGGAATATATAAGGGATTTCAATGATAGATTTAACACCCTTGTAAGATGTTTTCCCTGAGATTTGAAACCTCCTCAATATTCCATTCTCAAGCTATATATATCAACTATGAAATATCTATATGAGAGCCTGGTTAGGGAATGTACTATTACTCTATTTGAAGCTCAAAGGAGAGCATGTGAAATAGAAGAAAACTTAGCCACCTCTCTCATACAATAAGAAGAGAACCCCGAGAAGGCTCTTCAAATTAATCAAATTGATGACTTTGTTTCATGAGAACTTCCCTTAGATGTCAGAATTTACCTACAAGAGGAATGAGAGAAAGTAGTTGATAGGGCAATGTGTATCATGATATACCATTTAGAAGAATAGATATAGAGAAATAACATTAGAAAAAATACCTCGCCCATCAAATGAGATCTTGGAATTAGAAAAAACTCAAGCCACAGAGTTGGCCGAAGTGAAATTCTCACAGTACTTTCAGAAAATATTTGCATAACCTATGGAAAAAATGAGGTGTGATATCAACAAAGTTAAAGAGAAAGAGCCCCTCCAAGACAGTACCAAAACTGAAAATACTATGGGTCATGAAAATGTAAACCATGAGGTTCTTGAAGAAGGTATAGGCAATATGTTTATTTTGGTGGATTCCCCTTTCATAGATGAAGAAAGAAAAGAAGGGTCTTGGAGCTTGGATTTTGATGGTGCAAGTTGGAACAAGGGAAGACTAAGGATTCAACGCTTCAACAACGCACAAACAAAATCCTAACTACCGACCCTTTCGACAACACCTGCGAAGCAAATGAAGTCTCACCCGAGGTAGAGGCAGGGGAGGTTGTAGGAATCAAGTGTTTTCAACCTAGCTGGGACATAGATCTGTGATTACAATTATTAATAGAGCACTTAGCAGTTAACATTCATTATTATTTATCCCTTATCCACTTCGCAGGAGAAAACCCTAATTACAAAACAACGCAATATTCAAAAAGATCTAACTCATCCAAGCACTTAGCATATAGAAATAGATCTGATCTAGTATTCATTCACATTACTAATCACTAAGATACTATATCAAATGCATCTAACATATATTGATATACTAAGCATAACTCAAATAACAACCATAATGCGCAAAGCAACCATAACATAGGATATACGTGGGTCACCCCCAGCATGGGGCTACGTCCACCAACTCTTCGTCTTCTTTATTATCTTTTGTCAATATCATTACATGCACAGAGCATCAAAACCCACTATGCATAGGAAAGGAGATTTGTGCGCACCTCGCCAGATCCTCCTTCCCCGAGTCAGGTCACAACACAAAGCCTCTTTACAGTCACTTGCACTTAGCTCTGCAAGTTCTCAACACACAGTATGCACAAAGCTAGCTCAATCACATAGATCCAACTACTTACATCTCTTGCACTCAACACAATATAGCACTTAGCACCAATTTCCTCCTCTTACTTACATCGCCTAGCTTTCTATTTATACATTACAAAAGGGGCCAAGGCATAGGTAAACCCATGGGTCGACATCCCATACCCATTACATAAACCCTAAACCCAAAAATCTATAAAAATGGGGTGAGATAATGCAATCTCCACTTCGCCTTGTGCTCCACCTTCAACCAGCTTTTCGAAGTCCCAAAAATGGTCAAACATGACCAAGGTTCTCCAAAACTTGGTCAAGGGCCAACATGCCCCCAACACTCACCTGTGACTCGTCTCGAGTCACTTTGATCTGGGTAAATATGCCTTGAAGGCCTCAAGCTTGGATCGATCTTCCTCGACCTGTTGCTTCACCAAAGCCTCCTGCTCGGTGAACTCCTGAATAACCTTCTCGGTCATAGATCCTTCGAAGCATTGTTCTATTGTGGTGACCACTTGTTCCAGTTCTACACCTCGTCCTTAAATTTCCTCAAAAAGTGTGCAGGCTTCTTCCTGCACTGGCTGGAGCTTCTGAGTCACTTCAATGACCTTGCTCTGGATGGCATGGACCTGTTATTGAACCATGTGTTGTTCTTGGGACCTTTTCATCCTCTCGACCGCTAATAATGGCTTCAATTACTCTTGCACTATTATTTCTTTCTGCTTTGCCTCCTGGAGTTGTGACTCCAGTGTCCTTAGTTCAGGGTCCTCTGCAAGGCGCTCGTAGGTGTTCACACTTTGACTATTGAGTTGTTTTCATTCTAAGGCCAATGCCTTGATTCTTTGGACTATGCTTCGGGCAGTTTCTTCTCTTTGGTCTTGCACTTCCCACTGAGTGCTTGGTACTGCTTGTAACTCAAGTTCTATGACTCTTTGTTGGAGCTACTGAATGGCCTCAGCAAGCTTCCCCACCTGACTTCCTACTGGGTGTTCTTCCATATATTCTAATCCCGTCACAGAGCGAAGTTCTCTAGTGACTTCTTATTTAACTCCAATCTTCTCTATGAGCATTTTTTCTTTCTCCTTCTATATCTGCACTCTACCCTCTGCAAACTTTGCGTGGAGGTCATATTTTTCTTATTGCGCAACTCGATGTTTCTCTATGGCTTCCTCTTTTTCTTGCTTCAGGGCCTCTATGGCCTATTATTTTTCCTCCCAGACATGACGAAGGCGACCTTTTGTTGAGTCTGATATTTTGCGAAGCTGGGCAGGCTCATCTCCCAACTCTGTTCCTTCTAATGACGGTGGCACAGTAGACACTGTGCGGATGGATTAGAGGGCTTGTTGTACCCCTTTCAACTCTATTGCAATCCTATCATACATGGTCTCATTTTTTTCTTCATTTCATTTTAGAATGTCTTCTAAGGTATCTGATACAACGGCGATGATGAGTTCGATTTCATCCACTATTAGAACAATTTGAAATGGCGGTTTATTGGATTTAAACTTCTTCCCTGATGTAGGTTTCTTGGGGGAAACATTTATTTTCTTGGATGTCTCAGCTTCATTAAGGGGTCCCCTAGGCAGTGTTACATCACCCTGCTCTAGTTTGTCTTCTTTCCCATCATTCTCTTCCTTGTATTCTTTGTCGCCTCCTCCTCCTCTAGGTGAATCTAAAGCAGTCTCTTATGATGCGTTGTTCGACTCCTGTACCTCTTCCTTCTTTTTGCTTCTACTACTGTTGGGTGCATCATATTATTCACGAGTGACCACAAGACTTCTGATGAGGTCGGGGTTGGACGGTTATGCCTGGTTTACTAGTATAAGGAACTTTGCAGGCCATTCCTTAGTTATTTATTCCATGTCCTCCTCAATGAGATTATAGTATGATTGAAGCTCTTATTTATGTTTGTCTCTGTGCGTAGTGATATAAATAAAATGTCTATCTACGCGAAACTTTACAAATGGCCTGAACCTATGCAAGGTGTTCGGTGTCATATGAGGGAAAGACTCAATAACCCTCTTCATTTATAGGTAATAGGTGTGGAACATCGCGTTTGACTTTAATTTATTAGCCATGTCTCTCGAATACCATAACATAGTGAACTTCATAGCTAAGGGTTTGGATGGCTCAATTTCAGAGAAGATCACTCCTTTCGGCATCTCCCAAGAAATGAAGGTGATGAGGATCAACAACCAGTTGAAATGGAACTCATAGCCCTAATCCTAAGCTTTGTGACAGTCTTTCTCTAACTGGTTGATGAGGTAGCTCACCTAGTTCATTTTTAGTCCTTCAATGCATTTTCCCGCGAGGTCAACAACGAACCCC
>SNQJ01S0040094.1:169352-186044 GCA_010110895.2 Picea sitchensis
TACTACAAGCTGATGGATGAAGATATGGATCCGATTACAAAGGAATGGTCAGAGGAATTTCTTGTTCTTGTCGTTGATATAGAATTATCCAACACCAACACCATAGGAAGCCCGATAGTTACACGAGTTGAGCATGTCAGACATTACAGTGGGATGACGAAGAAGAAAAATCAGGTTGAAGTCCAAGACATAGAGAGTGATGAAGAGGACAATGCTTCTGTATATAACAGGTCTGATTCACCAGAAGGAGGAGAAGACGAAGCAAAAGGATAGGGAGTAGGAGATGAAGGAGAAGAGAAAGGAGGAGAAGGTGAATCTACACCACCTGAATATCCCCCTGTTGGGATAGTAACACCACAAAAGAGGAAGGTTTATCCGAAGAAACCTTCAGTAAGGAAGAAAACATGCACCAATAAGCCACAATTGGAGGCCACTCTCATGGATGATGACATCAGTCTGGTTCGCGGAGCTATGGAGGACGCCTTTGAAGACATGTTGCAGAGATATGGAGAGAAGCATGAGGAGTTATATAGAAGGATTAAGAGGGAATTGAAGGAAGTGAAACAAGATGTTTTCTTGGTCCATGTAGTACCTAATGTGCTATCTGAACCTTCCTCATCGCAGACTGTAGAATTGGGGGATGAACCGACCCAGTTAAGAAGGATTGTGGATGCAACAAAAGCTCAGTTTCATAGATCTTAGGAAGAGAAGGCTACAAAATCCTTGAAAAAAGAGAAAGACAAAGGCCTAGTACAATTACGAGTAGCGTAGGACAATGTAGATGCCCATGAAAGAGAGAAAGCAGAGCTTCAAGAGGAAAAATCCCAGCTACAGAGGGAAAATAGCAGCTTCTCCCAGAGCAGGCCATGGCCAAAGAAGCAGTAAGTAAATCATGTCACTCCGTGCTAGGCTTGGAATAGGAGGAGAAAGAGCCAGTTGAAGCTCAAGCAGTGAAGCTCGCTGAGACCCTCCAACAACTTCAGGCTAGGATAACAGAATTGGAGGCCTAAACAATACCAATCACCCTGCAGGAGGTGCATGACCAGAGGGAGGAGACCGCTAAAAACACAGTAGAAAGTATAAGAGTCCTTTCCTTGGAATGTAAAAAATTAAGTGATAGAAGTTCCCACACATATGAACACCTCGTCGAGGATCCAGAGCTAAGGAAGCTAGAAGCATAGTTACAGGAGGCACAAAATCAAGCATTTTCGTTGTAGGCGCAGATGAAGTTGTTCACTGCAGTGGAAAGAATGAAGAGATCCCAGGAGAAACACATAGTACAACAACAAATCACTGCCCTCTAGGGTAAGGTGATGGAAGTAACCCAAAAGCTACAACTTGTGCAAGATGACGCTTGCAAGGTGTTCGACCAGATTAATGGACAAGGCTCACAATTGGATCAAGTAGTCACAACAGTATAACAATGCGTGGAAGGGCTTGTTATAGAGCAGACAATCCAAGATCTCTCTGAGCAGGAGGCTCAAGCGAAGCAGCAAGTTGAGGCAACTCGAGTTAATCTTGAGGATTTCAAAGCAACATTTTCCAGACCTGAGTGACTCGAGACGAGTCATAGGTGATTGTTGGGGGTCTGTTGGCCCTTGACTAAGTTTTGGGGAAATGTTTTTCATATTTGACCCACTTTTGGACTTCAACACATTGGTCGAGGAAGGAACGCCCAAGCAGAGCTAAGATCGAGGATATCACCGATTCTGAGGGTTAAGTGGACCCAATAAAGAGTCCTCTAGGGTTTTTGTAACGAGTATATGGGATGTCGGCCCATGGGGTTTTCCCATGTTTAGGCCTTATTGTAAGGGTTTGTAAAATATAAATAAAGAATAATGTATTGTAGAAGGGGAAGTGAAAGTAGTTCTATGAGAACAAATTTGTTTTGTGAAAAGGAATGTATGTGCGTTAAGGCTTTGTGCTCGATAGAGAGTTGGCTCTATGCCTTGACCTAGTTTTGGAAGGAGGATCTAGTGCTCAGTGCATAGATCTACTGTCTGGTGTGAATATCGACTCTGTGGCTTAGTGCACAGGAGTGACTGAATGTAAGATCTCGAAAGATAATAAAGAGGTGAAGCAGTTTGTGGACGTAGCCCCATCCTGGGGTGAACCACATATATCTGGTGTCTAATGGTTTTCGTTGTGCTATGTTATTTCTGTTATGAATCTACTAAGTGCTTTGATTGTGATGTATAATAGATAGATATTTTGTTGCTTAAGTGATTTACTTGTGTTAAGGGTAAATGAATTCTAGATTTAACTTATAATACTAAGTGCTAAGTGCTCAGGGTATATAATCATTCATTGCTACTGCGTCGATCTATCCTTGATTATGTTCTATGATGTTAATAGGTTTAATGAACTAATGCATGTCACCTTCTAAGCATTAATAGAATACTCTGCGAAGTGATATTATCATAGATCTGTGTCCCAACCTGGTTACAGACACCTACGTCCTGTAACCCCCCTTGCTTCTACCTCGGGTGAGACTTCGCCTACTTCGCAGGTGTTTTTGAAAGGGTCAGTAGTTGGGGTTTTGTTGGTGCGTTGTTAAGCGTTGAACCCTGGGTTTGCCCCTATGCCAACAAGAGGTTTGTCCAAAGTTTTCAAAGTCATTCCATGATCTTGGGAAAATCAAGGCATTCCTAGATGAGTCATGGTTAGTGTGTCAAGGTTTATAAGGTCAGTAATCAAATAAATAATGAATTGAAATGTCAATAAGGGATCTAGCCATAAGATGGTTTAAAGGGTGTATTGTCTTTTTCATAAAACACCATCATAAAAGACAAAGAGTCAAGAGTGTAAATTCCGTCATGTTCAATTTGTAATGGTCCACTTTCCTAAGTCTTGAATCACATTAAAAAGTAGGAAATTATGTGCTAAGGGCGAATCATAGGTTAGGGTGAATGTCATTTCAAAAGTTATTATGGTTCATAATCACCTTTCATGAGGTTAGAGAAGGAAAAATCATGACACTCCATGTCACTGGTACTGTTGCAAACTTCAAAAGTGTACCCGCTGTGCAAGTTCACTGCACAAATCCTTAACTTTCCTTGAAACATCTTGTCACTATGGATAATCACTTCCCTTTTCAAAATTTTGTCCCTTATCCATTAGAGAATGAATATTGGCCACCTTTTGTTTTTCTCCATCACCTCCAAGACCTGCGCATCATCCATAGCCTCTCCAACAAGCTCCAAATCTCTCTACTATGTAAACTCCAGTCCCTACACAAACCTTTCACTCTATTTTTTTCTACGCATTCTCCATTTGTTTCAATCACTGTTCAAGATATTTTCTTGGAGCCCATTGCAAGTTAGCCTCTGAAACAAATTTTCTTTTCACATAACCAACTTTACTTCATTTGAGCTAAACCCTAGCCATCGTCATTGTTGCGTTGAGTTTCCTGCTATTGTTTGTTGTTGCGCCAAGTCTTATGTTTTTTTCATTTTTTGCGCACTGTGCAAAGGGTTGCTGCTCTCATTTTTTGTGCACTGCGCAGAGGATTGTCTTGCGCACAAGCTATAGGTTGCGCTGCGCAAATGAAAGGTTTAGTGGTCAACTTCAATATCACTTTCTGACCAATTGGTGAGGAATTTTGAAAATCCCAGAGAGGATTTTGTCAAGGACATACTAGATGATAAAAACCTCTCTCCGATTTGCAACAAATGTCATATTTTGAGAGATCCGAATGAATCTTTACAACCCATTTTTCCATATTTAAGGATTTAATGTTTTGGTCATCATCTTTGGGAACATATACCAAGAGACTGGAGAGGAATGTTAGAAACCCGAGAGAGGTTTTTCTCAATAACAGGTACATCTAAAAATACCTCTCTCATTTTTGAAAATATATTTTTATTCGAGATATATGATGTCATCTTTGACCCCTATTTTCCAAGTCTGTTGCGCAATCTACTGCATTTTTGTTGTAAGTTACTGTTGTGCAACAAACTTGTTGTGCAACTATGACAGAGCTTCTAGAATGCCTCCAGAATAGAAAGGAAAGGTAGGAAAGCATGAAATCTCATCTACAACAAATTCCATAGGTCAAATATCATTAAGATATGGTTTCAAAAGAGGATTTATATATTATAATCTTGTAATTAATGAGTCAACTTTGACTCCTATTTTTCAGCAGTTAGTTCATATTTTGTTTCCAAGAGATTTGTAATTGTTTCTTAACCTAGGAAGGTTGTTAGGATTCGAATTTGGCATCATAGGAATATATTTTTGGTATATATTTCATGAAGCTATGAGAGCTAAGAGAGGACTCTTTTTGGGAAAAGAGGACTATTGCACTGTAGATCAAGACTTATTTATTCCTTTGAAGTTAATGCAAAAGTTTCCTCTTTCTGAAATTTGAGATTCATCATGTTGTTTACGTTCAGTATGTGTTTCTTGTATATCATTTCCATGATTATGTTTTTTTTCTTGCATTGTCTGAGAGTAAGTGGTAGGAATTCATCCATGTTTGATGCTCCTTTCACATTGATGATGCGTGTTATGTGTTAATGTTACTTTTACAAAATTAATCTTCATTTGATGCTCTGTTTAGTAATTAATCTTTGTGTCCTTTCTTCTAAAGTTTCACTGGAGATTCATCCACTAATTGATGTCTGTAGTGTAGTGGGATTTCTTCTCCTTTCCATCTCTAATTTTGTATCATTTATTTGCTGAGCATAGCACCTATTTTTCCTCAAATCTGCAGAAAGAAACCAACCAGTTGTTCACTGTAAAAACATTGAAATTCAGGCCTTGACTCCATTTCCTTATGGTCCCTTTTCCTTGTTTGTCCTACCAACCCTTTTAAAAGAAAAACAAACTTGTCCTATTGCAGAATATGGCCTCTCTGCATTTATTGATGAATCCTTTGAGTTATTACCAGTCATTAGACATATGAGAGAGCCCTCTTTGGTTATATAGGTTAGAATACAATCTAAAGTTGGTTGAAACAATTACCTTGGGGTTTTATTTGATACAAACCAAAGAAATTTATGAGTTTTAGCATTTTGGCTACCTTGTAGAGGACAAAAGGTTGCATTTTCCCTGGGATAAATGACAAAGTTCAGATCTGATTGTTGATGGTGGAAAATAGTTAGACACAAAGAGGTTGTAAATTATCCACCTGGTGACTCCATTGTTAGTTGTATCTAGATGTCAAGGTATCAATGTCGACTCCACTTTCCGAAGGTTTTAAATCTTGAAGAAGGTACTAATGACTCCACTGGAATTGCTAAAGAACATATATTTTGCTACCATTGTTTCAAGGTATGCATGTTTCGACTTTTCACATATTCATGGTTTCCCAAATCCATTACCCAAAGATGAATATTTTTTAAGAAATGGCCTGAAATTTAGTGGAGATGATATGAGTTTGACTTTGAAGAATATATCAAATTTTTGTGACTTCACTGAGCTTCTTAGATTTAAACAAGAAGATGTTTTCCTTAGACTGTTTTATGAATTGTTCCAAGGAAAGTGTAAATGTTAGGCTAAAGGTTTGTCTGCTAGATCTATTAGAACAATTACTACTTTTCGGGTTGTGTTTTTGGAAACATGGATGGAAAAAGAAGAGTTAGTAGTAGACTCACTTTCCATTCAAGGTTTTAAAGAATGGAATGATACATACATCGATGAGGAAGTGGAAGAAAAATTTCCTGCATTTTTTTATTCTTACTCAAAGTCATGCAAATGTAGCTCAGAAGCCAAGATCCTCTTTTTACAAGAGATTGCCAAATATTTTCAGAAAGATATTGAGGTTTTAGAGATTCAAATTCAGTCCCAAAATGTCCAATATCAGAGTTAGTACTTTGAATTCCTTTTCCATCCAAGACAAGAGGAGGTAGTGTTGCCCTCAATTGTCAATATTGAGGAATCCTTTGAGAATAAATATAGGTTTGATGACTCACAGTTGAAACCATATGATGTCAAAGAGAGAACATATGATGATCAAATTGCAGGATATATTGAAATTCATCTAAAAGATCACATTTTCTATGATCCTGTAGCTAAGAATATGGAAAGTTTTTTCTGCCAAAATTTTCATCTATTTTTATACTATGGAAACAAAGGGTATTGTGAGTTGATTTTTTCATTACATTGTTTAGTTTACCTTTTTTTGAAGCATGATCAAAGGATACAATTACTTGAACAACTGTTGTATTGGCTCCATTGGCACTTTTGCATTACTTGATTCAACAATTTTTCTTACAGCTTAGAGTAGGTAGGAGTGTGGATAATCTCAACATGGCGAGCATCTCTTTCAACATTTTTCAGTTTGTAGTTTCAGTTTGGTTTTGCTTCAATAGCAGAATAAATTTGTGGCAAAAAAGATCACGTTTGGATTTCAGTGGGATTGGTTTCAGGTCAGTAAGAGAGCAGGTTATAAGTTACAGTTGGAAAATTGAGTTTGGGAGCATCCCAATGGATAGGCATAGGGTCTATGAGTTCTTTGTTACCTCACTAGGAGGATAACATCCCCATTGGATCCAATTGTTAGCACCATGCTTTTCATATCTAGAGTTAGATGTTTGTCCAAAGTTTTCAAAGTCATGCCATGATCTTGGGAAAACCAAGGCATTCCTAGATTAGTCATAGTTAGTGTGTCAAGGTTTATGAGGTCAGTAATCAAATAAATAATGACTTGAAATGCAAGTAAGGGGTCTATCCATAAAATGGTTTAAAGGGTGTATTGTATTTTTCATAAAACACCATCATAAAAGGCAAAGAGTCGAGTGTAAAGTCCATCATGTTCAATTTGTAATGGTCCACTTTCCTAAGTCTTGAATCACATTAAAAAGTGGGAAATTATGTGCAAAGGTAAAATCATAGGTTAGGATGAATTTCATGTCAAAAGGTATTATGGTTGATCATCACCTTTCATTAGGTTAGATAAGGAACAATAATGACACTCCATGCCATTGGTACCGTTGCAAACTTCAAAAGTGTACCCGATGCGCAAGTTCGCTGCGCAAATCCTTAAATTACCTTAAAACATATTGTCACTATGGATAACCACTTCCCTTTTCAAAATTTCATCCCTTATCCATTAGAGCATGAATATTGGGCACCTTTTGTTTTTCTCGATCGCCTCCAAGACCTGCACATTGTTCATAACCTCTCCAATAAGCTCCAAATCTCTCTACTACGTAAACTCCAGTCGCTACACACACCTTTCACTTTGTTTTTTGTTGCACATTGTCCATTTTTTTCAATCATTGTTCAAGAGGTTTTCTTGGATCCCATTGCAAGTTATTCTATGAAATGAATTTTCTTTTCACATAACCAAATTTACTTCATTTGAGATAAACCCTAGCCATCCTCGTTGTTGCGTCGAGTTTCTTGCTGTTGTTCGTTGTTGCGTTGAGTTTTCTATTGTTTTCATTTTCTACGCACTGTGAAAAGGGTTACTTCTCTCATTTTTTTCACACTACGCAAAGGATTTTTATGCACTGAGGATTGTCCTGCGCATAGGCTATAGGGCGTGCTGTGCAAATGACTGGTTTAGTGGTCAACTTTAATATCACTTTTTCACAAATTGGAGAGGAATTTTGAACATCCCAGAGAGGTTTTTGTCAAGGATAGGCCAAATAATAAAAACCTCTCTCATATTTGCAACAAGTGTCATAGTTTGGGAGATTCGAATGAATATTTACATCCCATTTTTCCAAATTTAAGCATTTAATGTTTTGGTCATCATCTTCGGGCACGTATCCCAAGAGAATAGAGAGGAATTTAGAAAACTGAGAGAGTTTTTTCTCAAGAATAGGTTCATCTACAAAAACCTCTTTCAATTTTGAAAAATATATTTTTATTCGGGAGATATGATGTTATCTTTGACCCCTATTTTCCTAGTCAGTTGTGCAAACTGTTGCGTTTTTGTTGTAGGTTACTGTTGTGCAACAAACTTGCTGTGAAACTGTGAAAGAGCTTCTAGAATGCCTCCATATTAGTAAGGAAAGGTAGGAAAGTGTGACATCTCATCTACAATGAATTCCAGAGGTCAAAGATCACCAGGATATGGTTTTAAAAGTGGATTTATCTATTATTATCTTGTAATTAATGAGTCAACTTTGACTCCTCTTTTTCAAAAATTAGTTAAAATTTTGTTCCCAAGAGATTTGTAATTGTTTCTTAACCTAGGAAGGGTTTTAGGATTCAAATTTGGTAGCATAGGAATATATTTTTGGTATATATTTCATGAATATATGAGAGCTAAGAGAGGACTCTTTTTGGGAAAAGAGGATTATTGTACTGCAGATCGAGACTTGTTTATTCCTTTGAAGTTAATGCAGAAGTTTCCTCTTTCTGAAATTTGAGATTCATCATGTTGTTTTTGTTCAGTATGTGTTTCTTGTATATCATTTCCATGATTATGTTTTTCTTCTTGCATTATCTGAGAGTAAGTGGTAGGAATTCATCCATGTTTGATTCTCCTTTCACACTGATGATGATTATTATGTGTTAATGTTACTTTTACAGAATTCATCTTCATTTGATGCTCTGTTTAGTAATTAATCTTTGTGTCCTTTATACTAAAGATGCACTAGAGATTCATCCACTGATTGATGCCTATAGTGTAGTGGGTTTCTTCTCCTTTCCATCTCTCATTTCATATCATTTATTTGTTGAGCATAGAACCTATTTTTCCTCAAATTGGTAGAAATAAACCAACCAATTGTTGACTATAAAAAGATTGAAATTCAGGCCTTGACTCCATTACCCAATGGTACCTTTTCCTTATTTTTCCTACCAACCCTTTTAAAATGAAAAAAAACATGTCCTATTGAAAAATCTGACCTCTGTGCATTTATTGATGAATCCTTTGAGTTATTACCATTCATTAGACATATGAGAGAGCCCTCTCTGGTTGTATAGGTCAGAATACAATCTAAATTTGGTTGAAACAATTACCTTGGGGTTTTCTTTGATACAAGCCAAAGAAATTTCCTAGTGTTAACACCAATATTGCAAGTTGTCAGGTAATGAAGGCCTGAAGTTGACTTCCACCTTGTAGAAACCGATTTCTTTTGAAAGTTGTAAGTTTGAAGTGAAAACAACAAGACTATCTTCCAAGTGATTTTCTTCCCTAGGGATGGCCTCAATGGAAAAGTTGTCAAGCATTTGTATGGCATCCCAAACAACATCTATGCATTATTTTAACCTTGGGTTTTTTGGAAAAAACTTCCTATTGATTTGTGAAACAATTAGGTTGGAATCCCCTTTTGGATGTAGGTTATTGATGTTCATGTCGATGGCCAGATTTATTCCCACGATAAGGGATTTGTACTCAGGAATGTTATTTTTTCAGTCAAACTCAAGTCTATATGAAAAAAGGGTGGTCTTGTTATCTGGTGACCTTAAGACTATTCCTGTACCTAAGCCTGTACTTGAGTGTGCAATGTTGGCACTTGACCAAGTTTTGGAGAATCTTGGTCATGTTTGACCATTTTTGGGACTTCGACAGACTGGTCAGAGGTAGAGCGCAAGGTGAAGCAGAGATCGCGGGATCTTGCCCCCTTTTTAGGGATTTTTAGGTTTAGGGTTTATGTAATAGGTATGGGATGTCGGCCCATGGGTTTACCCATGCCTTTGCCCCTTTTGTAATGTATAAATAGAAATATAGGTGATGTAAGTAAGAGGAGTAATGTGGTGCTAAGTGTTATATTGTGCTGAGTGCAAGAGATGTAAGTAGTTGGATCTATGTGATTGAGCTAGCTTTGTGCATACTGTGTGTTGAGAACTTGCAGAGCTAAGTGCAAGTGACTGTAAAGAGGCTTTGTGTTGTGACTTGACTTGGGGAAGGAGGATCTGGTGAGGTGCACACAGATCTACTGTCCTATGCAGAGTGGCTTTTGATTCTCTATGCATGTACTGAGATTGATAGAAGATAATAAAGAAGATGAAGAGTTGGTGGACGTAGCCCCATGCTGGGGGTGAACCACGTATATCCTGTGTTATGGTTTCTTTGCGCATTATGGTTGTTATTTGAGTTATGCTTAGTATATCAATATATGTTAGATGCATCTGATATAGTAGCTTAGTGATTAGTAATGTGAATGAATACTATATCGGTTATATTTCTATATGCTAAGTTATTGGATGTGTTAGATCTTGATGAATACTGCGTTGTTCTGTAATTAGGGTTTTCTCCTGCGAAGTGGATAAGGGATAAATAATAATGAATGTTAACTGCTAAGTGCTCTCTTAATTATTGTAATCACAGATCTGTGTCTCTGTGTCCCATCTAGGTTGCATACACTTGAGTCCTACAACCCCCCTGCCTCTACCTCAGGTGATACTTCATCTGCTCCGCAGGTGTTGTCGAAAGGGTCGGTAGTTAGGGTTTTATTGGTGCACTATTGAAGCGTTGAACCCTGGGTCTACCCTTGTGTCAACAAATGGTTCCATTGTCGAAACCTGAAACTGTGATTGCTGGGAACTGAAGAAAAGAGAAAGCTCTGTGCATATATCTGTTTCTTTAGTGAGCAATATTCTACTTGACTTGTAAAGAGTTGTGCTAAGAAAAGAAGATTGATATGAAGAAAAGAGGTAAGATATTAAATCTTTGTTCTCTGATAAAGATAATATAAGTGTTTTTTTTTCGAAAGAATGGATCTAGGTATGTTTGATTGATTTTTTCCTAGTTTGAAAACTAGGGCACAACTAGAAGAAACAAGATTTGATATGAATAGATATGATAGAACTAGTGAAAGATATGTTATTCCTATGCACAAAAAGAATGTTTGGACTAACAAATGGAAGCAAGATCCTAGAAATATTTTTTTGCAGATCCACCACTGTGATCCCAATGCATAGTACAGGAAATGTTGGGGATCATTCAAAAGAAGAGAGGATTGACTATTTCTTATAATTGTAGAAGACCCGGGGACATCTTGCTAAGGAATGCCACAGTGCGAGGTCACTATTTGCCTTTTTTGTAAAGATATTGGACATGAAGTTTTGTATTTCCTAGAATGATTGATAAAGTTGAAAAAAGATGAACATGAGACAAAGAAGACCATGAGGAAGGTCAAGAGACTAGAATATGCTCAAGAACCAGAAAATCCCGAGGAGATTGTGTTATTACAGATGAAAGAAACCACGAATGATCACACAAGACATCTACTTATCATAGGCATTAAAATAGAAATATTGCATAGAAACAAGAATAGGAGGAGATTTCCACAGGTATGTTGGATGTCCGTCCTTTCCTCCATCCGGTCAGATCATTTGTCCATCCACGTTCCATCCATCCTTCCACGTTCCATCCATCCTTCATCCTTCCATCCCTCTCCACTCCATCTCCGTCCATTTCCTTCCATCCATCCATCCACTCCATCCATTCCTCCATCCATCCATCCATCCTTCCATCTTCCAACCATTTCTCTATCCATTCCATCCTCCATCCATCCATTCCTCCATTCATCTTTCCTCCATTCCATCCTTCCCTCCTCACCTCCTCCATCCCCTCCTTCCTTCCTCCATCCGTCCATCCTCCGTCCATCCATCCATCCGTCCATCCATCCATCCTCCTCCATCCATTCCATTCCTCCATCCATCCACTTCCATTTCCTCCGTCCTTCCATCCTCCGTCCATTCCTTCCATTCCTCCATTCATCCATCCATCCTCCGTCCATCCATCCGTCCTTCCGTCCATCCATCCGTCCATCCTTCCTCCATCCATCCATCCTCCATCCATCTTTCCATTCCATCGTCCATCCTCCGTCCATCCTTCCATTTCCTTCCTTCCGTCCATCCATTCCATTCCTTCGGCTTTCCATCCGGCCATTCCATTCCATTCCTCGGGCTCCTCCACTCCGTCCATCCATTCCTTCCTTTCCTTCCTTTCTCCTTCCTTCCGTCCTGTCCATTCATCCATTCCTCCTGTCCTTCCTCATCCATCCGTCATCGTCTGATCCGTCCCGTCTCAGATCCGGTCCGTCTCCCCGGCGTTGCTATAGTGGGAACATCTGCTAAGTGGATAAGGGATAAATAATAATGAATGTTAACTGCTAAGTGCTCTATTAATAATTGTAATCACGGATCTATGTCCCGGCTAGGTTGAAAACACTTGATTCTAACCTCCCACACTTCTCTACCTCGGGTGAGACTTCATTTAGCCCATGAAGTGTTGTGAAAGAATTCCATTGGATTGGGATTTTTTTTGTGCGTTGTTGAAGCGTTGAATCCTTAGTCTTCCCTTGTTCCAACTTGCACCATCAAAATCCAAGCTCCAAGACCCTTCTTTTCTTTCTTCATCTATGAAGAATCCACCAAAATAAACATGTGCCTATGCCTTCTTCAAGACCTCATGGTTTACATTTTCATGACCCATAGTATTTTTCAGTTTTGGTACTATCTTGGAGATACACTTTCTCTTTAACTTTGTTGATATCACACCTCATTTTTTCCATAGGTTATGCAAATATTTTACGAGAATGCTTGTGAGAATTTCTCTTCGGCCAACTCTGTGGCTTGAGTTTTTTCTAATTCCAAGATCTCATTTGATGGGCGAGGTATTTTTTCTAATGTTATTTCTCTATATCTATTCTTCTAAATGGTATATCATGATACATTGCCCTATCAGCTGCTTTCTCTCGTTCCTCTTGTAGGTAAATTCTGACATCTAAGGGAAGTTCTCATGAAACAAAGTCATCAATATGATTAATTTGAAGAGCCTTCTTGGGGTTCTCTTCTTCTTGTATGAGGGAGGTGGCTAAGTTTTCTTCTATTTCACATGCTCTCCTTTGAGCTTCAAATAGAGGAAGTAATAGTACATTCAACAGGGCTCTCATATATATATTTCCATGGTTGATATGTAGCTTGAGAATGAAATCTTAGAGGAGTTTCTCTCATAAGGAAAACATCTTACAAAGTGTTAAATATATCATTAGAAATCCTTATATATTCTCTATTTTTCTTTTGCAGTTTTGGAGATAATTACACAAGTATTGGTGATCTCTCTTTTTCTCGAATATTTTGGTGAAAAGTTACTAAAAGAAGTTTCGTTGTGATTTTCCATAGGGGAATGTTGTCAAACCAATCCTTGGCATTCCGAACAAAAGTGAAAGAGAAACGTTTCATCATGATCTCCTCATGTTGGTCAAATGATTCTAAACTATGTAGGAAAATATATAAGTGATCTTTTGGTTCAGCAAGGTCCTCCCCTGAAAACATGGGTAACCATTCTTTGAATTCCTTTGGGATTTTATGAGGGGATCCAGGGATCTTTGTTATGTCTAAAGGTTTGTGTGCCTCTTTTTTTTGTAGTCTCCAAGTAACACTTGGCGAGGTGGGTATAGGTGAATTCATAGGTGTGGAAGGAGGGCTAGGAAAGGTAGAGGAGCAATTGTGAGGGACAAGGGACTTTAAGGGACTAGGCCCTTTGGGTGGTGCTTTAAAAACCCCTGGAGGGTTTGTTGGTTGCACATTTTTTGGGTGGCATGCTGGAGTCGCCAGATAAGATTTTAGGAAAATCTTTGTCGATAAAGTGGAAAGGAAATGTCCCTTGGGTGGAGTCACCAAGAAATATAAGGGAAAGGATTTTGGATATCATACCAAAGTGTCGTTAGGGTGAAGATTCAAAAGCCTTTGGAAACAATGCCAAAATGTTATAGAACAAGTTGTAGGTTGGGGAAAATCTTGACCCAATACAAAGCACATGATACAACTTGGGAATCCTGCACCCAATGTCACCTTGATGTAGGGTCCCACACTTCAAGGGGTGACTAGGTCACTCTAGGAGGTGATCCCAGTGAAACTAGAGGATGGAGATGGAGATGGAGATAAAGGAAGTGAAGGCCTAGAGGTCAGTCTAAGTGGAATGAAAGGTGAGAAGAGATGCCTTGTAAGTCAAGTAATTGCTTCCCCACAAGTATAACACTTCTCAGGATGATTAATGCACCTTAAAGACAAAAGAAAAGACTTTGCAATGATATATGTTAGTTGGATCAACAAGTTAATCACTGTTGTCCCTAATTGGTAGAAATAGATGAAAATTTATATAATAAATAATATGGTACTATAAGTTTCTCAATAAATGCTAGATATCAAAGTGAAATGCAAGAGAAAGACTGGTAAATGACTAGCTAAACTCAAGATGAAAAACCAATATTCTTAGCATAAAATATAAGGATGTTGTAAACACTTGTCTGCAGAAATTATATCATCCTTATGGTTAAAATCAAATGTATTATATAAATAAAACCAACCACTGAAAATCCCCTCAAATGTTTCCAAAAAGTGCGATGGACCAAGGATAATAAGTGTGCAAACTTTGAGCAAAATTCAATGGTTGATAATATAGTTATTCAAGCGAATGGTTAGGGTTTTTGCAAACCTAATGGCTGAATATGTAATTCTATAAAATAAGCAAGAAATAGTTGGAGAGATGAGATGCCCTAGTAGGGGAATACTCCTCTCAATGAGGAGCAAATCAACTTCAAGCAAGAAACTTTTCAAAAGACCAAAATTTGTGTTTCCCAAGGCAATGATTTTGCATCTCAATGCAAATATGTGACTAGTGCCTTTACTATTGTGGGTTAATGGAGTCAAAATAAACAAAACTAGAGAAGCTATATCCTTGAAGTTAATCCCTTTTACTTCCCAAAGGCAGTTTCTCTAACAGGAGTTCTAAGAGGGTGTATGACCTTATGCTTCTCTTAGCAAACCCTGAATGTAATCAATGGATGAAGCATAAAATGATGAAGACTATGGTGGGGGTGTATTCCTTATACTTCCCACCTATATCCTAACATAACAATACTTGACTTGAAAAAATGATAGAATTATAGTAAAAGACCATACAAAGATCAAGAAATTCAAGATAATCCACCATAAGAGCTAAAGACAAGCCTTCCAAGGATAGTGCTAGACTTCTCCATCAACCATTCATCAATGTAGCCATAAAAAGTGCACAAGAGATAAAGAGGCCAAGTGGTGAAAATTTTGGATAAGATCCTCTCACAAGAGGGGGAATTATGTTAAAATGATATCTTATGATCTCTTATTTATACAAAATGTCACCAAGGTGACATCCACAAATTAAGGGGAAAAACACAATATTAGGGGTCAAAAAAACCCTAATATTTCATGGGACTGCTGTAGAGTGTGTGTGGGTACCTTCATCCACAATGCCGTTCCAAACCCATCATTTTCCTTTTATCTTTATTTCTTTGTATTTTCTTTCCAATATAGCATAAGGAGATTGAAGGTCACCTTACTGGCATGGTGACGAGATGATAACAATGTCACCCTGAAACACCTAGTGGAAATTTGAAGGTTTCCTTGTGATGGAACCCCTTTCTCTCAACCATGTCAGAGCCATTACCCTAGTTTGGTGACACAATGATGGCAATTTCATACCACTAGATATTCATGGATGTGATGGATTACATTTCATTGATGAGACCTCTATCCTTCAACTAACCTTTTAAGGTTTCTTTATTATATTGTGGGTCCCATTTACTCAAATATAAGCATTTTATTTCTTTCTTGGGTGATCCCTATGTGAAGCATATGAAAGGTTTATATAATGATTTTATCTTTTACCCAACATCAACCCCTCGCCCCTTCATCCCTGTTTATGGATAAATTAGGTAAGAGTCTTGGGACACTAACCAATCTCCCAGATCCACGGATGCGGAACAAAAAATGGCTTGAATATACAACTTTCCCTAGATCTAACTATTGATTTAAATTGGAAGTGAGAAGAAGATATGTACCTTTTTAATCGCTTCCTTGGTCTCTGTTCCTTGCTTACATCCTGGTAGCTCTTGTCTGGTCAAGATCAAAACGATACAAACCAACCGAAGTGAAAACAAATAATATATTCAATAGCTAATCTATACATATGATCAAAAAGAATTATGTAATAAAATTAGATCTCCTTTATGGGAAAGAAATATATTAATGTATTAAATATGAAAGAGATTACAACCTTTGCCTTGATGTGCATTGGGTCCTTCAAAGCGTCCTTAGGTTCCACACTTCTTGCTCCAAATATTATGAAACCATAGATCTGCTTCTCTGATCTATCTTGACAAAGCAAATCTCAAAGCCACTCTAATCAGCTAATAATTCCAAGCCAAAGAGCCACAACCAAGACCCCACACACTTCTTGCTCCAAAGATTCTGAAACCATAGATCTGATAGCTACTCACAATCTATCTTGACAAAGCAAATCTCAAAGCCACTCTAATCAAGCTAATATTTCCAAGCCAAAGAACCACAACCAAGAACCATGAACCATGAACCATGAACCCCTTCTCCATGAGATATCCTCTCTTTTTATAAGTTGAAGAGGATAAGGTGAGGAGGTTAGGATAATCCCACTAAATCATGAAAGCGAGTAAGATCCAAACCATTCGGATGCCACCTCATCATAGAAGCTTCCCCTTCTAGAAGATTCGAGAAACCGTACGTTTTTCCCACGTGCTGGAAAGTTCGCACCCTAACTATATAGCAACCTGCTAACTGTTCGCACCCTGGCTATAGTGCAACCTGCGAGAATTGGTGATTCTCGTACCCTACCTATATAGCAACCTGCGAACTTTCTTTTTTATAAGGTTTTTACATAGGAAAATGCAATTTCTTTTCTCAGGAAAAGTTCTTCTTCCTTCTCTCTTCAGGAACTCAGGCCACTGTGACCCCTCTAAAATAAATAGATAGGTTTACATCATTAAC
>SNQJ01S0040095.1:0-26329 GCA_010110895.2 Picea sitchensis
ACGATGCCGAGTTCTTGTAACCATGTGCGGACGCAATTTCAGTGATAACACAGTGCTTGATGGTTCCATTGTGTAGAAGACATCATAAAATTTCCACCCATACCACTTTCATCCCAAAGCTCCTCTGGGAAGGCCTCCAAAATCCCTATCAAAGACCATGCCATGCTTCTTCTAAGAGCACGATGTGCTTCTGCAAGTTTTGAGTACCCAACTTCAAGCTAGGATTCTGAACAAATGGGAAGTAATTTTGAAACAAGGAGGAGATTTGTGTTCATAACATACCAAAACACAATAAACTCTCTCATTTTTTGAATATACTGTATGGTTTGGGATATATTCCATCATCTTAGAGGCCTATGCTTTCAGAAAATAAAACACTTTGTTTTTCCTGTTTTAGTCATAATTTCTTTTTGTGTTTTCCTAACAACTGGAAGTGAAGTTTTGAAAACCAAGAGAGGTTTTTATCAAGGACATATTAAAAAAAAGTAAACTCTCTCATTTTTCTAAATATATGTTATGGTTTTGGATATATTCAATTCTCTTAGAGGACTAGTTTTTCAGGAAATAAAACACTCTATTTTTTCTGTTTTAGTCATGTTTTCTTGGTGTGTTTTCCTAATAATTGAAAGTGAATTTTTGAAAACCAAGAGAGGTTTTTTTCAAGGACATATTCAAAAATAAAAACCTCTCTCAGTTGATACACTGGTTTTACTGTCTTGTAGTTACAGGTGTCACTTTGATACCTATTGTTCACAAGTTCGCCAGGCCAGAATTGTTGCGCTTATGGGAAGTCACTTTTGGAACTAATTTTGTAGAGGTAAAATTGTTGTTTTGAATGGTTTAAAGGATCAAGGGTATAATATAAATATCAAGACTTCCTCACATGTCATCAGCAACCTCCAAAATCTCCAAACCGTCCAGTTCAAACTTAGAGAGAATGAAACACTGAGTTGTCATTTATGCCATGATAACGTTGTCATACAGGCCAAGATGAATTCTCTATAGTGTTAGGTTGATGATATTACTGCCACCAATAATAGTATCTGGATGAAATTGAAAGAGCACAAAAAATCCTAAGTCAAAATCCCCCGGGAAAGAGGGAGAAGCTTCTAAAGCCAATCCACCCCCTCCTTCACAAGTTTAGTCATGAAGGGCAATTTCTTTTTGTTTTTAGTAGGACCTGCAAAATCTTAGGTGTGGGGATAATGTTGGGCCCAATATATGATCGATTTTAAGACATTAATTAGATCCTTTTTGTCGAATGTGTATATGCATTTTCATGTTTTGAAGAAGCTTTTTGAAGAATTTTGTGCCAAAACGCTATGATCTACACCAGGTATGCATAATTCATGTTTTATGTTGATCTTGAGTATAATTCATTATGTTTTTATGTTATGAAGAATCCAATTTGCGTTTTTTGGTGTTACAGGGAAAAATCGCATCATGTTTCTGCTTCTGGTACTCCATTCGGCACTATTACAGGCAGATAACTTAAATCTTAAATTGTAGGAGCATGAAGTGGAATCTTGTGCGTAATATGCCTATTTAGGTCCCACGCAAGATGTTTCCTGAAATTCTAAATGGGTTAAGAGTAGTTCATGGTTTTCAATTATGAATCCGATACCCGGTCCGACACTTCGTCCATCACCTCGTCCTGCACAAAAACGGTGGGTGATTCGGCGGTTATGGCATTGGCGGCCAGTAGTGGGCGAATCAGAGACATGGGTTTTGATTGTGCTTATCCCCTCTAGCTACTGAACTCTTGACAACTCTATTTTGGGTTGTTATGGTGGGTGATTATTGGCTTGCTCTATTTCGGTAGTTAGGGCACCATTAATGTAATTTGCTATTTTTAGAAGTGGTTCGACCCTCCAGTGGTTGACCCATTGGTCTGTAATGCTTATAAATACCACCGTGGTGGTCATACAATAGCTAAGAAGTAGTGTGTTGGAGGCAAACACGATTTTGGCTCTGTTTTGCCATTTTCATTTTGCCAGACTATGTAAAACCTGTGTTTTTAGTTTTAATGGTGAAATCGTTGTGTTGAAGTTCATGGTGTGCCTTTGAAGAGTAACCATGACTTTTGGGGAGCCCACCAGCAATCTGGGTAACTATATTATGATTTTATTTGTGAATTAGATAGTGTAGATGCATTTTTATTGTATTTCATGTACATGAAATGATATTTTACTTCTTTGTTATTTAATTTGTTGTTTGTGATTTAATTGGTTTAACTTATTTTTTGCAGGTTATTATGAGGAGTTTTGTTAATATGCAATGAGTTATTAGTTAGTAGAAGAAATCTTGCAGATTTAGACACTAACCCCATGTGTAGTTAGATGGTAGAATAGACCTTCTTCATGCGGAAATAGAAGTTAAAATAGAGTTTTAGGACAGAAATTTCATTCATGCTTTCTTTGACTGGGTTTCGGTGGATGGATAGTGATAGTGTTAATTTTTATTTGCAAATTGCCTATTCAAATGCTATTTAGTCTTTGCTTATCTAGTTGTTGGCTAGTTTACTCATTTCATTACTTGTCATATGATAGAATAATGTTTAATTTATGTTTATGAGCATTTCCTTTTTTTTGGCAATTTGAATTGTTAAGATAGAGCTATTTTAATTTATGTTATGCAATTTCTTGCTTAGATTTAGGTTGCAATTTCAAGTTGTAGTTAATTATTGAGTTTAGTGTAGTATGAAGTTGCTTCATTAGTAAAGAATGCAATTGAGTTTATTAGCATAGTCTTGTTATATTGTTGATGATTAATGCATGATAGTTTATTGCTTTCGTAGATAGTTTTATTGTTGTTGTAGGATAGATAGTCTTTGCTTTGATAGATTAGATAGTAGCTTGATTATCATAGGTTCAAAACTAGTTGTTAATTTCTATTGCTTTCAATTAAATAGATTTCCTTTTATGAATTAGAAATAGTTTTGAAGTTTGAATTAAGAATGTAGTTCACTTGCCTCTTAGGTTAGATAGTTGTTCAATGAGAAGTCTTAATTAGTTTACTTGCAGTAGAAGTTATCTTGGAGTAGTTAGTTGTTTACTTGCTTTAATAGATTATCTAGTTGCTTTGCTTACTTGTTTACTTGCTTTAATAGGTTAGTTAGTTGTTTTGCTTACTTGTTTACTTGCTTTAATAGAATAATTGGTGGCTTGTTTATTTATTTGCTTTCATAAGGTAGTTTCTCATTGAATTTAGGTTGGCAAGTTAAAGTAGTTTTCTTTTGTTATTTGCTTATTGTTATGCTTAAATAGTTTGCTTTTGCTTATTGCTTATTGTTATGAACTAGCTTTCTTTGAATAGGGTTTTCACTTGTTTTTCTAGAACTATCTGTTGATCCTTGGTCCAAAAGTACTTAGGTTACATAGTTTAAAGTTTCTTCGTAGGGTTTTCTCATTAGATAGATTTTCTTGAATAGATTAGCCTTAGATAGCCACTTCCTTAGTTAGACTATACTACTATCAACCCTTCTACCTTTGGCATATATTTTTCTACAACTCTAAGTTTACTTACCTGGGTTGAAAATTTAATTGAGGGTTTTTAGTGTCTTTTTAGTGCATATAGAACACCCATCAGCAGTCATGAAACAAAGTGGGCCAGAAGTAGCATGCTCAAATGATTTTTTGGGTGGTGGACATACCATATTGGTGACCACCGCAAGCATCATTGTGGAAATAATTCAAGACTTTGTCAGCTTCGTCGATGGTAAGACATCACCAAATAATGGTATCGACCCTGCGGCGATAGAGAATGTCTTCGATGAGGAGGTACCAAGGGGGTTGATGGAAAATGTGTCAACAATCATCTCGATAGAGATGAGACCCAAACTTTTGTTTATGAAGATAGATGAGGAGGTTGTCATACCAGGGGTCATTGGAGGGGATGAAGAAGAGGTGTTCATCAGGAAAATCCTCATTGATGGGGGAAGATTTAACATCCGAAGGAAAAGCCATAATGAGTTTGGTGAGGATGAGAGATTTCCTGCTTTTGGGATTAGACAACTCTAGATCATATTCCTGTAGGATAATGATCCATCCTGCAAATTTTCCATTAATTTGTCCTCGAATAAGCAAGTACTACATGGGGTTGGAATTTGCTACGACCTTGGTAGTTTGAAGAAGAATATAATGTCACATTTTTTGGACTGCGAGGACAACTGCTAATGCGATTTTATCATCATGATTATACTTTAGGGGTGGTCCTAAAATATTTTTACTGATGTAGTAAATCACATGTTTGTGCCCATCATCCCCTAATTGGATGAGGACTCCTGCTACTGAAACAGCCAAGGTGGATAAGTAGAGGATGTCATCGCGATCATAGTTTGGGGGAGTAATCAAAGGGGAATTGGATAGGGTGGATTTTAAATCATCAAAAGAAGTTTGAGCATGTTCATCCCATTGAAATGGGATATCACGTTGTAGTAGGTGGAGAAAACTGTGTGCGCGAGTGGCATAGTCTAGGACAAAGAGACATAAAAATTTGGCTTTGCCTTGTAGGCTCTGCAGTTGGCATAAATTCCTAGGTGGTGGAATTTTTGTGATAGCTTGGACCTTGAGGGGATACATAGTGATGTCATGTTGGGAGACGATGAACCCAAGGAGGCACTCGAAAGTGATGCAAAAGACACACTTGAGGGGGTTCAAGCGGATATTATATTGGCGACATTGTTGGAAAACGATGTGTAAGTTGTTTAAATGTTGGGTTCACTTTTTGGATCGAGCCATGAGGTCGTCCAAATAAGAAAGGATGATGTGATCAATATTGTGAAAAACATATGTCATGGCCCATTGAAACATAGCACCGACGTTTTGAGTCCAAAAGGCATGACGCAATAAGCAAAGGTACCCCAAGGGGATGTAAAAACAGTTGTGTATTGATCTGCTGGGTGGATTTGAATTTGATTATAGGTGGAGAAACCATCCATAAAGGAAAGTTCTTCATGGTTGGAACATTCATCGATGATTTGGTCAATGAAAGGGGTTGGGAAGTTGTCTTTGGGACAAGCATGGTTGAGATTAAAAAAAAATGTGCAGACGCGAATAGTGCCTTATTTTTTGTTAACGGGGATGGGGTTTGAGACCCATGAAGTGTACACAATGGGTTAAATGAACCCAACAACACGTAACTTGTCAATTTCATATTTTATAGCCGCATATTTGTATGGGTGGAGGGAGTGTTAGTTTTGATGAACAAGGGCAATATCCAGTCAGGTGTCAATTTGATGTTTGACTATAGAAGGATCGAGGCTAGGCATATTCGTATATGACCAGAAACAAATATCTCGGTATTTTTGAAAGAGAGCTTTATAAGCAATGATTTCTTCAGGGGAGCATGTGGCGCCAATGGTGATTTCTTCTATGATTCCAAGTTTAACGGAAATGTCAATTTTGATGGTGGGGGAGATGTTGGCCATGTTGCCTTATTCAAAAGCATCGGGGATAGGGATTGGGTTTTTGAACCAGTCAATATGACCCGAAGGAATAAAATCCTTGGTTTCAATTGAAAACAGGGAGGCCTGGGTAGGAGGGTGAAAGGCCTCTTTTGAAAGAAAAAGTGCTCGATGATGGAGTGCCTTCCATGGGAAATCGAGGGTAGTGATTTCCTCCAAGATATATTTGTCGCAGTGGAAAATGTGAGAATACAAGGGATCCTAGGAGGTGGTAGGGGGAATTGTCAATGGAGAATACAAGGGATCCTAGGAGGTGGTAGGGGGAACTGTCAATGGGTAAGTGTTATTGTACTCGAGTGGGGAGGACACGTGAAGATACCATGTACGAGGTGTGATGGCTCGCTTGACATTAACCAAATGTCATGATACTGTGGATGGTATTGTTGATGGGTCCTAAATCCATTAATTCAACAGTAGGAACCAAACCCACCACTGAGGCCCAATTAGACTCTGCAGTGTTTAATAGTGGAATGGTTCTCCAGATTTTATGATCTGACCAATTTATCGATGGGCTTTATGTTTTCTTGTGAAGGCTCTTCTGATGCCGACGCCCGCTACCTCACAACCCGCAGGTCAGAAGGCCATGTCGACTCAGGATCTTTCTTCTCCACACGGCCCGAAGAACTCTAACCGGTTCTTCTATTTCCCCATCAAGGAAAATTTGCACCCACAACAACTCTCCACGGGATCTCCTCTACACACTCGGGAGATCAGACTTCGTGACTTCGCGAATCCAAAGGTCGAGCGTAGGACTCTCAAATCCCGGAAACCTGACAACCAGTCAACGTTGACCTTTTCCTATCGAGGTTTTCTCTATCGCGATTTCGGCACTCGCGATGTCAAGCAACTTGTTTTTCCAAACCCCGAATCCTGATATGCCGAAACTCTGATGCACGCATGCACTTTGAATCTTCAACGCTCCATCACCTCTGTCGGGATTTCGGACTTCGCGGGATCCCGAATACTGATGCAAATGTTTCGGGACTTCTCACTGCGAAACCCCGAAACTAGTGTGCCACCTGTCCATTGACTGACTCCTCTGTGGCCCCACACTATTCTCTTAGTCGTCGATATATCGCGTATCACGATTTCACGATTCCCTTTGCAATATTACGGAGTTTCAACCCACGAAACCCCGATATGATAATCCACGAGTAGATCCGACGATACTTGTGACTAGGATCTATGGTTCTGCCCCTCCTGAGCTTCGAACACTTCGATGCTTCCACAGTAACTTTCCTGATCCTCTGTGAGATCCAACGGCCCATGGAAATTCATGAATTCTCCTCGGAGAATTCCGATCGTCCGTCCTTCCTTGGCTTTTTCAGAAAATGACCAAGTGTTCCTCCGTGGAACTCGTCCACCCGCAGCGTAAATTTACGACGCCTACTTGAATCTTTCAGTGGTGACTCCCCTGTGTTGTCCTTCAACAATATCGAAGTCTTTATCCTTCCTGAGCTTTCTTGTAACTCCAAGCCTTAGAAAATACTCCTTGTGCGCACTCCTTTCGGCAACCTTTCAACACGTCTAAGTGATGGAATTCTTTCGACCCTATGCACTCCTACAGCAACGGTCTCTCAATAGTTCCCTCAGGTTTGCAACCCTGAAGCTTCACTCGGCCTGTGCACTCCTTGCATGGCTCCTGTGCCTGCCTGCACTACGGAATGAATGAGAACAAAAGCTATCCCTATCTGAACCCTTTGTCGATGCACTCCTTGCGGACAATTTAACTACACTCCTTGCAGGAATCCTTGTTCAGATAGAGAAACAATTGAAACTCATTCCTACTTCCTTTCAGACTTCAACTCAACACATGAAATCATATACACAGCATAAAATAAAATGTATAACAGGAAGCAAACATTCATGAGCATATCATTCAACATCAATACACAAAGAACAAACACAAAACCATGAATTTGAATCAACTCTTTCTATTAATCCAAATATATGTACATGGGTGTTCTTACACAGCTCTCTACCTACTCTTGCTCTTCTCCTGCTTCAATAATAAGGTTACAATACACAATGAGGGTGTCTATATTCTGTTTCCCTCTTATGCTCTCAAACAGTCTAATCTAGAATTAAATTCCATCTACCTGCATTAACTACTTTGAATGCCTTCTACCTACTAAGGACGAGAGCTAAAGGCTCAAGGTCCATTTACATCATACAAGTATGCTTCATCTTAATTACTCATTTAAGATTTGTGCAACAACTCCAAGGTGTTTTCAAAATTTGTGTTGGGTTTGTCCAGCTGTCCGATTGTCTCTGCGCTGGCTCGCTTGATGTCGGAGATGCTCCTGCATCATACTCCCTTGCTTGAAAGTTTTCATGGGCTCCTATCCATGAGCTCACACATGGTCTGTCCATGCTTCTATATCTCTTCTTCACTCTCCCAGCTGGCATCTTCAACTGGATGGTTCTTCCACTTGACCAGATACTCAAAGTATTCTTTCCTCCTGGTCTTCTTACTCACCCTCTTGTCCAGTATGTGCTCCATCTACGGCTTATCTGCAACTGGCATCTTCTTTGTCCACTAGATCACTGGCTGCTCATCTCCAGTCCCTGTTTCCTCAGATCTATATGGGTACAAATCTGAGATATTGAATATCAGAGAAATTCTGATCCCATCGGGTAATTCAATCTCATAGGCATTTGCCCCAAATTTCTTCAAGACCCTACATGGCCCGATTTTCTTCATCTTCAATTTACTATACGTTCCTCTCGGGAACCTTTCCTTTCTCAAATGTGCCAGAACTAGATCACCAACCTCAAATTGAAGTTTTCTTCTATGCTGATCTACTCTACGCTTGTATTCCTGGCTTGAATTCAATGGTCGCTCCTTCACCTGATAGTGAAGTTCCTTCATCGCCTCTACGAATTCTTTTGCACTAGCGCTCCTAGTCGCAGTCTTTTCTGAATCCCTCAATTCAAAAATTCCTCTCAGTTTCATCCCATAAACAATCTGAAATGGGCTCTACCCTGTGCTCCTGTTGACTGAATCGTTATAAGCAAACTATGCCTGTGGTAATATGCTATCCCACTGGCTGTGGTTTTCTGTCACCAAACTTCTCAGCAAGTCTCATGGAATTTTGTTCACGACTTATGTCTGTCCATCCGTCTGAGGATGATAAGTTGAACTAAACGACAGGTTAGTTCCTAGATTCTTTCATAAGTTCCTCCAAAAATTCCCTATGAACTTCATATCTCGATCCGAAACTATTCTTCTCAGCAATCCATGAAGTCGAATGACCTCTTTGAAAAACAGATTCACAATGCGAGTTGATCACTAGTCTTCTGACATGGAATGAAGTGTGCCATATTGGAAAATCTATCCACCACCACAAAGATTGAGTCAACACCTCTTTGTGTTCTTGGCAACCCCAATACAAAATCCATGTTAATTGCATCCCACGGCCTCTCTGGTATGGGCAATGGTTGATAAAACCCCGCATTTTTCTTTCTTCCCTTCGAATGCTGGCAAATTCTAAATCTGTCCACGAATATCTTGATGTCTTCTTGCATTCCCAGCCAAAAATATGACTCATTTAGCTTTGCGAATGTCTTGTCATGACCAAAGTGTCCTGTCAATCCTCCACTATGTTTTTCCTTCAACAGGTTCTCCCTCATGGAGCATTTCGGAATACATAGTTGATTACCTCTAAACAGTAATCCCTCCTGGATAATGTAATCCATCCATTGGCTTCTATCTCTGAGAATTGGGTTCTCAGCTGCTTCATACGCCTCCTTAAAATCCTGATCATCAGTGTACATGTCCCTGAGATCATCAAAACCCAACGTTTTGAATTTGAACTCCTGCAACAGCAGACACTTCCTCCTCAAAGCATCAGCAACTTTTTTAGCAGTACTAGAAATATGTTTAATCACAAAAGTGAAATTCTGCATATACTCAACCCATTTGACATGTTTTTGATTCAACTTCTCCTATTGAGTCACAAACTGCAATGCATGATTGTCATTGTACAAGACAAACTCTTTCAGAATCAAGTAATGCCTCCATTTCTTCAGCACCTGGATGATAGCATAAAACTCCTTATCATAAGTGGAGTACTTCACTTTCGCCTCATTTAGCTTCTCGCTGAAATATGATATTGATCTGTTTTCTTGACTTAAGAATGCCCCGATTGCAAATCCACTTGCATCGCATTTCACCTGAAATGTTTTTCGGAAATCCGGCAACACTAGAACTAGTTGTTCCATAATATTCCTCTTCAACAGATTGAAACTTTTCTCAGCTTCCACAGTCCAGTGAAAAGACTTGTGCCTTTTCTTCACTGTATCCATCATTGTTGCGCTAATTCCACTAAAATTCCTGATGAATTTTTGGTAGAAACTAGCCAATCCGTGAAAACTTCTCACCTCAAAAATATTCTTCGATGATGACCAATTCTTGATTACCTCCACCTTATCCAAATCCATCCTCAACTCATTTGCAGAAATAACAAATCCCAAGTAAATGATCTCTGTCGTCATGAATGAGGATTTCTTCATATTTATCAACAGCTTCTCCTACTGTAACCTCTGCATCACTGTAGCCAAATGCTTTAGATGCTCTGCCATTGTTTTATTGTAAACCAGTATGTAATCCAAATACGCAATGACAAATTTTCCGATGAACTCCCTCAGGACTTCATTCATCAACCTCATGAAGGTACTCAGCACATTTGTTAAGCCAAACAACATAACAAGCCATTCATACAACCCCTTATTGGTTTTTAATGTTGTCTTCCATTCGTCACCTTCTCTCATGCGAATTTGATGATAACCGCTTTTCAAATCAATCTTTGAAAAATACTTTTCCCCACTCAAGCAATCCATCATATCATCCATCCTCGGCAATGGAAATATGTACCTGATGGTTATTTTGTTGATCGCCCTTGAATCAGTACACATCCTCCAACCTCTATCTTTCTTCAGACTGAGTATTGTTGGAACAACACATGGACTCAAGCTTTCCCTGACTAATCCTTTGTCCAATAAATCCTGGACTTGCCTTTTAACTTCTTCATTCTCTTGCGGTGTCAACCTGTATGCGGCTTTGTTTGGAAAACTGGATCCTGGTATGAGATCAATATGATGAATCACACTTTTGATCAGTGGAAACGAACGAGGTAATTCGTCCACCATTATGTCAACGAACTCTTCCAGCAGTTCCTGAACTTCCTTTGGTAAATCATCCACTCTTGTGCTAGTCAGAACAATTCTCGGTTTTCTGACCACAATGAACTGTGGATCCTCCTTCTTCTTAACCTCTGTAAGAAGTTCCTTCCCACTCATGAGAAGTAATTTTTTTCTTACTTCCAGCTTCACCTTCTTATCCTTGATCGGAAGCAACATGTGTGTCCTCCCATTCTTCTCTAGGGTGTATGTGTTCATTCTCCCATCATGAATCACATTCCTGTCATATTGCCATGGTCTACCTAGCAATAGATGACAAACATTCATAGGAATGACATCACACAATATCTTATCGTTATATCCTCCTATCTTGAATTCAACTAAACATTGTTTAGTGATAGTTACCTGGTGTCCTTTTTGTAGCCACGAAAATCTGTACGAGCTTGGATGATCAGTTGTCTCCAGCTCCAGCTTCTCTACCATCTCTATAGAAATGAGATTATCCATGCTACCACTGTCTACGATGACCTTGCATACCCTGTCCTTGGTCTTGCAAGTGGTCCTGAAAAGTCTGGTCCTTTGGACTGACCTTGCATACCCTGTCCTTGGTCTTGCAAGCGGTCCTGAAAAGTCTGGTCCTTTGGACTGATCTTCCTGAAAAGTCTGGTCTTCTGCCTCAACATCCCGCCTCTATGCCTTGGCGGTGTGAGCTTCTCCAATCTCTTTCTTTTTATCTAGACACTCGTAAGAATTGTGCCCATTCTTTCCACATGTGAAGCATGTGATTACTCCACCTCTTCCTCTTCCTCCGCCTCTAATACGAGGAAAAGGGTTGGTGCCATCATAATCTCCTTTCTGCTTAGTATGTTGCCCTCTCTGTTCAGCATATGGCCCTCTCTGTGAGGTTCCACCTCTCTCAGTTCAAGTCTGAGGTTTCTTCCAGTCCTCCCTGGGCTTCTAATATTTATCCTGGGCAACTGATTTGCCTCTGGGCTGACTTCTGCCTTGGCCCCTCTGACTCTTCTTTTGGCTCAGCTTCTCTTCTACTTTAATTGCCATCTAATAAGCATCTTCCACTGTTCGTATGGTTACCATGCTCATCTCATCCTGGATATCATATCTCAGGCCATTCATGTATCTAACAACCTTCTCATCATCGCTCTCCCGATGACCTGCCCTGATGTTCAGTTTATAGAATTCCTCAGTGTATTCTTTCATTGTCATCAACTTCTGTCTCAGGTTCTGCATCCTCCTGAACAGAGTAATCTGATAGTCCCTGGGGATGAATTTCGCCTTCATCTTCGCGATCATTCTGTCCCAGCTTTTGATCTTCTTCTTGCCTTTGCAGTTTCTGTTAGCTTGTAGTTCATCCCACCACAATGTTGCATGTCCCTTCAATCTAGTGACAACATGCTTGACTTTCTTGTCCTCTTCGACATATTCATAGTTGAAGTATGTATCGAGAGCTCTAATCCAATCTAGAAGCTCCTCTGCATCCAAGTTTCCCTCCTAAACTGGAATGTCCATCTTTTCTCTTGCACCCATCCTTGCAATAGCTCTGATCAAATGCTCGTTTGATGCATCTTCAGCTACAACTTCTTCTTCACATTCAGCCTCAACTTCACTCTCGGAATCACTGAGATCCCCCGCACTGACTATGCGTCTTTGAGCTATCTCCATGTCTTTGAGTCTAGCTCATAGATCACGCATTTCTCCCTCCATGACTGTATCTGTCATCTTCCTGCCTCTTCTTCTCGGCATTTCCCTATCCTATGGATCGGGTGATTGCATGTCCCTTCTCCTGGGAGGCATGGTGAATTCTCTTCTCTGCTACAGAAAGCAAAGAACCTTTATGTGCTCTGATACCAAACTGACATGTATCAGAGTGCTCTTTGTCTCTTATGCCTCCCTCGCCTAAAATATACAGACAAGAATCAAGCTCTGATACCGAACTGACGCAACGCGCATGCTCCCCCACACCTGCAGGTCGGAACGGTCCACATGCTCTGATACCAAAATGACATGTATCAAAGTGCTCTTTGTCTCTTATGCCTCCATCGCCTAAAATATATAGACAAGAATCAAGCTCTGATACCAAAATGACATGTATCAGAGTGCTCTTCGTCTCTTATGCCTCCCTCGCCTAAAATATACAGACAAGAATCAAGATCTGATACCGAACTGACGCAACGCGCATGCTCCCCCACACCTGTAGGTCGGAACGGTCCACATGCTCACAGGATCTTTCTCCTCCACATGGCCCGAAGAACTCTAACCGGTTCTTCTATTTCCCTATCGGGGAAAATCTGCACCCACAGCAACTCTCCACGGGATCTCCTCTACACACTCAGGATATTGGACTTCGTGACTTCGCGAATCCAAAGGTTGAGCGTAGGACTCTCGAATCCCCGAAACCCGACAACCAGTCAATGCTGGCCTTTTTTTATCGGGGTTTTCTCTATCGCGATTTTGGCACTCGCGATGTCAAGCAACTTGTTTTTCCAAAACCTGAATCCTGATATGCAAAAACTCTGATACACGCGTGTGCTTTGACTCTTCAACACTCCGTCACCTCTGTCGGGATTTCGGACTTCGCGGGATCGTGAATCCTGATGCAAATGTTTCAGGACTTCTCACTGCGAAACCTTGAAACTGGTGTGCCACCTGTCCACTGACTGACTCCTCTGTGGCCCCACACTATTCTCTTAGCCATCGAGATATCGTGTATCGTGATTTCACGATTCCCATTGCAATATTACGGAGTTTCAACCCACGAAACCTCGATATGATAATCCACGAGTAAATCCGACGGTACTTGTGACTAGGATCTACGGTTCTTCCCCTCCTGAGCTTCAAACCCTTCGATGCTTCAGTAACTTTCCTACTCCTCCGTGAGATCCAATGGCCCACAGAAATTCGTGAATTCTCCTTGGAGAATTCCAACCGTCCATCCTTCCTTGGCATTTTCAGCGAATGACCAAGTGTTCCTCCGTGGAACTTGTCCACCTGCAGCGTAAATTTACGATGCCTGCTTGAATCTTCCAGTCGTGACTCCCCTACGTTTTCCTTCAACAATCTCGAAGGATTTATCCTTCTTGAGCTTTCTTGTAACTCCAAGCCTTATAAAAGACTCCTTGCGGTAACCTTTCAACATGTCTAAGTGATGAAATTCTTTCGACCCTGCGCACTCCTGTAGCAGTGGTCTCTCAACAGTTCCCTCAGGTTTGCAACCCTGAAGCTTCACTCGGTCTGCACACTCTTTGCATGGCTCATGTGCCTGCCTGCACTACGGAATGAATGAGAACAAAAGCTATCCCTATCTAAACCCTTTGTCGATGCACTCCTTGCAGACAATTCGAATGCACTCCTTGCAGGAATCCTTGTTCAGATAGAGAAACAATTGAAACTCATTCCTACTTCCTTTCAGACTTCAACTCAACACATGAAATCATTAACACAGATATAAAGAAAATGTATATTAGGAAGCAACCATTCATGAGCATATCATTCAACATCAATACACAAAGAACAAACACAAAAACATGAATTTGAATCAACTCTTTCTATTAGTCCAAATATCTGTACATCGGTGTTCTTACACATCTCTCTGGCTGCTCTTCCTCTTCTCCTTCTTCAAAAATAATGTTACAATACACAATGAGGGTGTCTATATTCTGTTTCCCTCTTGCGCTCTCAAACAGTCTAATCTAGAATTAAATTCCATCTACCTGCATTAACTACTTTAAATGCCTTCTACCTACTAAGGATGAGAGTTAAAGGCTCAGGGTCTGTTTACATCATACAAGTATGCTTCATCTTAATTAATCATTTAAGATTTGCGCAACAACTCCAAGGTTTTTTCAAAATTTGTGTTGGGTTTGTCCAGTTGTCCGAATGTCTCCGCGCTGGCTCGGTTGATGTCGGAGATTCTCCTGCATCATCTTCCTTCAGTTCAGACTATCTCCTTTTTTTTATTTTCTCTTGGGTGGGACCGATATGAGATGTAAGTCGGTATAAACCAAATTGGCAACAAAATAGAATTAAGCTTAACTATTGGGGGGATAACCTGCTGCTCAAGCATGCAGATGAAAATTTTACACCACAGGCCTAGTACTAATACATTAACCATGTGAGCATCCAATTACTGTCTGAGAAACTAATTACCAGAAAGAAAACACATATGCGATAAGACAATGGTAAGGAAAATAATTCACCTACTTAATCATCCATCACATAATAACACCATGATTCATATTCATCATTAAAGTAAAGAAAAACAAAATATTGCACGAGATAACTTGACAATAGATTAAATAGCTCTTACTCATTACAGCATCATTCATGAAATGAGATAGGAAATAGTTCTTCTCCACGTCCAATCACAGAAGAACTTCTCAATTCAAAGGCAGCTTCAAAATAATTCTTGACAACCAGAAAGAAAGAGTTCTTGCAACAACCATCGACCTTTAACTAATTGGTCTATGTTCTTATTTATAACATAAAATTCAACTGAAAATAACAGCTAAGTGTAGTTTAAACAAAACCAAATTCCTCACATGGCGTCTTCTTCTAACAGTTTCTTTAATAGTTAACTCAAGATATCCCTTCGAAAGGGTGAATTTTCTCATACTCTGACCAACTGATAAACAACTCATTGCAAGTTTGGGCCCATGGAAATATGTGCTACTCCATCAGAGATGCGTAAATTCCTCTGACCTCCACCGCATGCGCTCGGTACTTCACTAGACTAGTGTTTAACTGTTGTAGAATAGTCCGAGCTCTAATCGGATGTTCCATAAATCTTTGCACGTGCCCAAGAATTGTGTCGATCACCTTTGCTAGCTCTTCGGCCCATAATAAATCTTGCTTGGTATGCGATTCGACTATGTTGCACAGGTCGATGAAGTTGTCGAGGAGTCTGATATTCCTCATCATATTATTGATCTTCGGGTCCAGTTTATCTTGGATTCCTTGGCGAAGTTACAGAATCAATTTTGCTCGATAGTCAAAGGGATTTTCTCCTGCAACCAGAATTAAAATCATTTAGAAATTTCTTACAAAACAATACTCGACGGAATATATGAAAAAACATAAGCGGGAAGAAAACAGACTGATGCAGACAAAATTCACTAAGCCTGGTTGTTTGATACTTACTTGTTCTCTGCAACCTTTCGGATTACCTGCACCATCCCTGTTAGCGCCACCATTTTCTTTAGTTAGGGTGGGTTATGTTCACGTGCCATAGCATGCTAGATTAGGTACGGAAAACATGAGAGTCAAAGTCATGCCAGTGGTTGGTTGGACCTTGGGGTCAAGAAAGGATGTCAGAGCCGAATATGTGCCAAAAGTACAAGTAGGTTCCAAAAAGATCATATACTTTCATAAGGGGAGTCGTTAAATGCTTCAGGTCGTGGCAGGTTTCTCAAGCAGAAGTCGCATCAACAAGTGTATCAACCATCATTAGCTCATTATGGAGGCTAGGGAAATTGAGAGGAATCGAGATAATCGTACCACACATCCTCCTCAATTTCTATCGGTTGCATATCACATGCCTCGGATCATACCGTTGTGCGGATGTGACACGGTGATTCTTTAAAACATCCCGTCGCAAGGTATTTAGTGTTCCCTGGCATGTTTCATCTCACTGCCTCGCTCTGTTATAAATTCTAGATCTTCTGTAAGTGTTCTACTCACCAGCCGAGCTTGTGCACCATTGATAACTCCTCTCATGAGTTCACTTCGACCAAATTCTTTGCTTTGGGCCTTTTTTAAGTCATCCACGCATAAGGTGGATATGTTTTCGCACCATGGGAACTCCTCAAAACACACGACGGGGCCTACGAGGTAGCCAAAGTGCTAGGCCTGAGCCAAAAAATGCTTGGGACTCATTCTTATTTGCAGTGAGTGTTCCTGAGGCTTCAAAGGGAGATTCCTACCTTCACGCGGAGACGATGGTATCACCCCTTGCGGATGTCGAAGTGAAAGAAGTTATGTTGGAAGGACACAAGTTGGAAGTCACACTTCCTCAGCATCAGATACCGCAAAGGAGAGGAAATCCCAGGAAGAATAAAGAAGTGGGAGGGGAAAGCCAAATCCCGATTGAGTCACACGTGCAATCAGCTGTTGAACAATTCCTGATGCGCGCTATCCGGCTAGAATTGGTCAAAACCATAAGTTTTGGAAGAGAGAGATAAATGAGAAGGAAAGAATCCTCAGGTTCTAATGTTCAAGCACCTATTCCGCAGCTAGAATAGGGACAACTCGCCATAGCTAAACTCTACCAGGAAAATAAAGAACTACGATGGCAGTTGGCAGAAAATACCCTTGAGGCATCAGCACCACAAGGTCATGGAGAGAACGCAAATTGGCTCAAGAGGCAACTTACAATCATGCATTTGCGTGAGGGACAAAGAGTGTCGGAAGGATGAAATATGAAAACACCTCAGGGAGCGCAAAGTAGTCGGGAAGAAATTTTGTGCGCAAAAGAGGTATGATTGGCGAACTCTTTTTTGCATTCTCAGACGCAATGCAAAACTTTGATAATTTTCCCTTTTGTAAGGATAATTTTGTTTTCTTAATGTAACCGGGTTGGTTGGCCAAAAGGTGTATATAGTGTCTATTGTATGTAACCTGAGCTTGACAGAAATCTAATATATATGAAATCTTGGAATTTTGATGAATGAGCTTCGGTTATAGCGATTGAATGCATCCTTTCCTCTCTTAGTGTGTGTATACTATGATCTTTGTCTACATTTTCTTGTAAGTTAACCCCGATTTTACACTCAGTGTTGCCTCGATTTGCTTTGTTTCTTTATTAATATCCTTCTATGAAAAACCTATGATGTCGATTGTTTTCATCGTACGATACCGACGTGCCACAACTGACTCGAAATACAGGGTACTAATGATCAGGAACTTAGCTTACGGGTAATGGTCGAGCTCGATCTTTTCTCAAGTCGAGCGCTTTGAGCTAAACTTGGGACTGTCAATGTTGAAACGGTATCAGAGGTCGGGTTTCAGCAATAAACCTATCACGCGTCCTCCTTGTAAGTTAACGTCCCTGAAAAATCCCTAATACCGAAAACGTTTCGGAAGTCAATGATCGGTGATATCACTTCACTCTTCGTGAGTGCTTACTCTCTTAGTATTTCGTCAATACTGAAGGGATCGGTCATCGGTGATATTCTCGGTGATGATTGTCGCAAAATAAATCTTGCATCTGTCAACACCTACGAAGATTGGAACTCAGCAAATTTGGTTCTCTCTAGCGTTTTCTTTCATGCTTAATCCTTTCCGATGCCGAATGCCTTAAGCATGTCCAGGAAAAATTTGACTGTCAATTCTCTAATTTAGATATTAGTCTTTTAATTTAATGGTTTTCACTTGTCCATCCAAGCTTTTAAATACTTAATGAGAATAAAAAATGATAAGCAAAGGCCACATTCTTCATACTGAAGTCGAATTAGACAATGCCAAAAGATCAAGTGGTACCCACAAACTAAAATTTGACATAGACTTTTCAGGGTGTGTTGAGTGTTCAACAAATGGCAATTCACTGGGCGAAAGTAGAATATTTTTTCTTTCTTCATGCTCGGATGATATGAAAGTTAGTGGAGAACCTTGCTATTTTTTAAATCAAAGCCTCTTTTACCTTTTCAATTTGAAATTTTCTCGTTGATTCTTCTAGGTCTTCCTGTGGGTTTTTTTTTAGCCTTTATTCCTCCTTCGTTTCCTATAACCCTGACTCATGGCCCTTTTTAAAAAAGTCTAGTAAATAATTAGCCTTTAGTTTCCTATACTCACTTGCTTTGGTGTTTCGCTGCTGCTAGCAAGTGTCCATAGCCCCGTTGGAGATATCTGCATGCCCCCGCCTACTGTTCACTCTTTTGATAATATCAACTTTATTCCAGCATGATGCCCTGAGCGAGTGGGAGAGGATGATGTCTGTTTATTTCACAAAGTGAGATGGTCAAGGTGAATCCTTTGTTATCTTTGTGTTCAGGGCTCATGTAGTCCTTTCCAGCTTTCCTTATTTTCCTTAAGTCTTACCAGGCCACTAAGTAGACACTTCTGACATTTCTCCAAAGTTGTTCATTTTCATAGGTTAGATAGAGGACCCCTCAAAGCAACCACAAGTTCCTTGGTGATTCTTGTGTTGTATGTGAGCGATGAGTTTAGAACAGAGTTTTCTATGTCGCATGACTTGAGGTCAAGCATTGTCTTTCTAAACACAACTTTCAAAAGTGCAAAAATACAAAAAACAAAAGTAAACAACAACAAAAAATGCATTTCGCAATCATGAAAACACTCATACAAAACAAAAAATTAATTAATTTTTTATTTTTTTTTGTATTGAAAATATTGTTTGAGGGCTTGGCCATTTAATGAGAGGACATCAGGTTCCCCCCTCATATTTTGTAACTGATAAGTGCCTGCCCCAATCTTCTCATCCACCTGGAAAGGTCCAAGCCACAGATTTTGAAACTTAGAATGCTTCCCTTTTGGCTCATTTTCTCTGTCCCATTTTAGGACTAAGTCTTCTACTTCAAAAAAAATATCTTTAGCCTTATGCTTATCAAAGCATCTTTTCATTGTCTGTTGGTGAGCTTGAAATTTTGACTTAGCCTTTTCTCTCTTTTCTTCTAGCATGAGCAGAGTATCAATTTTGACTTAGCCTTTTCTCTCTCTTCTTCTAGCATGAGCAGAGTATCAATCCATTCTCTCTCTTCTTCTAGCATGACGGTTCCTCATTGGAATATTGGGCTAGTTGAGGAGATGGAAGATAAAGCCCATTTGGGAGAATGGATTCATGCCCATAAACCAGAAAGTATAGGTAATTTACTATAGCTTCCTTGGGTGTGAACCTATCGGCCCACAGAGCATTATGGAGTAGATTATGCCAATTCCTTTGGTTGTCTCCAACTGTCTTTTTTAATATTCTCACTAGGTTTTTATTAGTTGATTTTGTCACCCCGTTTCCCTATGGATAATAATTTGTAGAGTACCTAATTATGATTCCTTTGTATAGAGAAAACTCTGTCAATAGATTGGAAGAAAAATACGTTGCATTATAAAAAAAATAGAAGAGAAGGGACACCAAACCTTGTGATCATTTGTTGTTCTATGAATTGGATCACCACCTTCTCATTTACATGAGTTAGAGGGATGGCCTATGCCCACTTCATGAAATAATCGATGGTAGTAATTATATACTTGTGTTGTTTCAAATAATTGGGTGTAATTTCTCTTATGATATCCAACCCCCATTGCTCAAAAGGCCTAGAGACAGTCATTGGTTGGAGTGGGATTGTTTCTCTCTTCTCCCTCCCAGCGCTTATTTTACAAGTTTTACATTTCCTAGAATAGGTGTGAGTGTCTTTGAACAAGGTGGGCCAATAATAGCTAGCCCTCAGTATCTTATGAGAGGTTGTGTTTCCTGCAAAATGTCCACTGGCAGGGCCATCATGGAGCTCCTTCAGAACTTTGTCTGTGTCTTCATGTTTGAGACATATTAAGAGTAGCCCATCATAATTAATCCAAAAGAGTACCGAATTTATGAGGCAATATTGTGTAGACTTTAACTTGAGATCTCTCCTTTCCCTAGGGTTGAGATTTTATGGACAAGTCCCATGGTGTAGGAGATAAGTTAAATTCTCATACCAAGACTTTGGCCCTGGGGAAATGTATGAAGCTTCACCACACCATAATTCCATTTCATTCTCCCATCTAGAATATTTGTTTACTTGGTCCTAGGATTCAGCTGGGAGTTTGAACAACCCTTGCCATTTAACTAGTTTGGCAGGTTTTATATCTAGATCAAATTCTTGGACCACTACCATCTAGTTCCCTGTTCTTTCCCCTATCTCTTGTTGAGTAAACAAGGATCAGACTGTAGGGTGAGGCACAATTACTTTGGTGTGGTTCTTGAGGATGTAAGACTTGAAGTGCTTTACTTCCTTATATACCACATAGGCATGTTTATCAACAGCTAGATAATTAAGTTCGGCTCCCTGGAGAATAGTTCTCATGAACGACATCGGAGCCTCATTGTTGTCATCATATTTCTAAGTCAATACCACAGCTAACAACTGGTCAGAGACAAAAGTATAGAGGAAGAAATCCCTATTGAAATCGGGACTTCGTAACATAGAGGCCTAGGATATAGAAGTTTTAATATTGTTGAAAGCATCCTTTCGTTCCTCATCCCACTTAAATTCAGCATCTTTGTGAATCATCTTTTGTAAGGGTTTTATAGTTTCCGTGAAATCAGGAGTGAATTTCCTCACAAAATTGATTTTCCCAAAAAAAGACTATATATCTTTCTTGTTGTGAGGCAACAAGAGTTGAGATATGGCCTTAATCCTTTCTGGGTCTATGTGAATGCCTGCTCGAGATATAATGTGGCCTAGCATATTACCTTCCTCGATGGCGAAAATAGTTTTCTTGGGATTTAAGGATATACTGTATCTCCTACACCTTTTGAAAATCTAAGTTAAGTGTTGGATGTGCTCTTCTCTGTTCTTTGAATACACAATTACGTCGTCCATATACACTACCACACACTTGTTGATTAGTCCCCGAAATGCTATGTCCATGCCCCTTTGGAAGGTCGCCCCTATGTTGATTAACCCAAAGGGCATGTGTTTATAAGTGTAGGTTCCCCACTTGGTTCAGAAGGTAGTTTTCAAACGATCTTCCTCTGAAACCAGGGCTTGCTTGTAGCCTAATAAACCATCCAGTACAGAGAATATCTTCGAACCAGACATGGTTTGCAAGAGTTTCTCCATTAGAGGGACTAGGTAATTGTCCTTCTCTAAATCTCTATTGAGGTTCCTAAAATCTACACATAAGAGAATTTCTCCAGACTTTTTCCTCACAGGAACCAGATTTGCTGCCAATGAGGAATGCCTAACCTGGAAGATGATATTGGCATCTAAAAGTTTCTTTAATTTCTGATACATGAGAGGTTCCAAGGATGGGTGATACTTTCGGAGCTTCTGTTGGAAAGGTTTCACCTCGGGTTTTAACGGTATAGTATGTTGAATGATACAGGTGTCATAATTTTTCAGATCTCGATAGGACCATGCGAATACATATTGATATTTTCTGAACAGTTTGATATAAGCCTTTCTTTTCTCTCGAGATATAGTCTTGTTGAGATTCACATGCGTTGGATTTTCCTAGGTTCCGATATTTATAGTTTCATGCAGAGGACAGGAGCTACCGGTATTTTCATTTTTAGGCCCCCTAAATCATTCTTTTAGGTCAAACATATTTTCCAAATTAGCTATCCCTTTTGGGATGGTGTGAGATATTGATCTGTCAATAGGTTGGCCTATCCGAGGATCCATTTCTATTGATTTCTCATGGAATAATTCATCGTCGATGGCCAAATATTTGAAATTTTCTCGGTTAGTCAGGAAGTTTATGATGTGTTAATCTCCTTCAAAGAGTTTCCAATTAGAAATGTTGTTAGGCACCAATGGTTTGTAGAGTACTTCCATAGTGAATCGGGAGGCTTCATAATCTTCTAGAGGTGACATCCTTGAAACAGTTGTGTCCAGGGACTCAGCAAGGATATTCTTTGCTCTGGGGATCGCGGTGATATTGAAAGCTTCAAAATGATCTATTAACCTATGTACTTCCTGCTGGTAATTCCTTAGGTGAGGGGAATTGCAATGTATAATATTCCTTACTTGTCTAACGATAATCTCCGAGTCTCCAAAAACTTTCAATTCTTTGACGTTTAAGTCTATGGATTTCTTTCACCCTTGTACTAGAGCTTCATACTCGACAGTGTTATTGGTGCATTCGAATTCTAGTCTATAGGACAAGAAATGATGTTTACCTTTTGGATCAATGAGGATGCACCATACCCCTGATCCTTCCTGTGATTTATATCCATCAAATTATATGGTCCAAATTTTTGAACGAAATCAGCCTTTTCTTCTTGCTTATTACTTTCTTGTTCCCCTATCTTTTGTTTTGCAAACTCTAGTGCAAGGTCTTGACAGAAGAGGGTGTATTCTATCGGTATCGGTGACTTCTCTTGAAAAAAAAATTCAAAGTTTTGAGTGAGAGGGACATCGGATAAGGGAGGAGAAAAGTTCCCGAAGTGGGAATCGCAGGAATAATTTCCCAGCACGGGGAAATCTATGGATGAGGGTTCATATAGGGTTTCTAGATCAGTGATTGTATGTTTCAAGTATCTCTCCCTATCGATTTTGATCATATTATTGTATCCCTTCAATGGTAGCCAAAGGTGTGCCCAGTCTGTACTAAACTACTCACTTAACTTCTCAGTCCAATCTTGACTTAGTAATAACCCATAGGCTTCTGGGATGTCTACTACAATGATGTCAACCACTTGCACAAACTTAGGATGTGTCACTATCCTGATCATTACATCTCTGAGTTCCCCCATGACTTTGACCTGGGTTCTGTCTAGTTGTATCACATGTTTATCTCTCTTGAGAGGAACGGTATTTGATTTTTTGCAAATAGACAAGGGCATAACGTTGGAATATGCTCCTAAATCTACCAAACAGTTGTGGAGGTTCTTGTTGAAGACTTAAAACATTAAGAGAAACTGTGGGACAAAAGATTTTCCCTTCTTATCTTATGAGCATGCATTCACAATTGGTTTATTTACTAGATCTGTGGAAGTTAGATTTCTTTATTGATCATTGCTTATCGTAGAGTTTTCTACTGATTTCAATTCTTGTAGCAGGAAATATTTTTGCTGAGGGATTTTTCATATGTCCATAACCAATATATTATCCTTCAACTTCTTCAGATCTTCAACTACGTTGTACTCCAGTTTGGGTGATTCTTGTGTACATATGCTAATAGGGTTCTTACAAGGAGAAAATAGTGCTTTCGAGTGATCAGGAGTTGACCTTTCCCCTAACGTTTGAGTGGTGGTAGGATCCTTTGAGACAGGAGGACATTTACTTCTAGTTTGCACAATTGATATCTCTACAGGTGGTTCTTGAACCTAAAACAGGTCGTCGGAAGGCATAATTAGGTCAGGATCCCATATCATCATGGTTGTATCTTCTGGTGGGTCAATCTCTTCCTGGTTAGAAACATTAATAACTGAACTTCTTGGTTGTTTAATTAGGGAAACCTCGTCTAAAAACCAGTTGGCCATCAAAGTCATGGCATGGACCCATTGAGAGTAGTCTCTTTCATAGTGGTTTTCCTGGTGATAAGTACAAAAAGAATCATATGCGACATTCACTAGATCGATATTCGAGTTAGCTTGGGGAGGTTCAATGGATTTGAACAGCGGGTTCCTTTTAAAGAAAGGATTATAGGGCCTTCGGCCTTGGTTTCCTTCCCCTACATTCCTCTTCATGTCTATGATCTTGTTTGATAATTTCTTAACCATGCATTGTATATCTTCTATGTCTCTATTACCCTTGTCAGGAGTTTGTTCTGCTTGTTTCCCTGGCGATCTAGTAAGAAGGAGTCCTCTCCTATGAGGAGGTTAAACTTTTTTATTAACTAAAGAGACCTTGCCTTCTTTACAACCTTTCATCTGGAATTCTATCGTTTTAGCTTCTTCAAAATTATCAGCTAAGGTTCGTTTAGCAGCCCTCTTCACAAACATGGAAATAGAAGTTGGGAGCACATTTGCGTATACTTCGATTTGCAACTCCTGAGTTGGTTTGGCTTCAGGATGGAATTTTTTTAAGGTGGTCATGAATCTTTGATTGAAATACTTAACCTTCTCTTTCTAACTCATGGTGGTGGCAAACAACTCAGCCATCAGAGCTCCCATAGTAGTCTCTTCTACAAATTTATCTAGAAAATCCTTTTGAAACTTTGTCTAGCTAGTTATGGATCCTATAGGTAAGTTAAAATACCATGTGGAGGCTGAGTTCTCAAAAGTGTAGGGGAACAGCCTGCAAACTACATCTTCATGATGGACATTCATAATCCTGATTGCTAGTATAAATTTCTTGATATGATCTTCAGGTAATCTTGAGGTTTCAGGATCGAAATTAGGAAGTAACTTCTCTGGATGTCGAGGAAGGTTATGGAATGGTCTCGAGAGGGCCAAAGAATCTTTGGCCAACCAGGGTTGATTGTTCAGAGGTGTGTTCCCCCTTTCCTCATTATGGTCATTTTTTCCTTCCATATCTTCAGACTCAGAGTTAAACTCCTCCTCTTCTGAAAACTCGTTTGGTTTAGAGACATCATCGGCTAGCGCTTTGGGTATCAGATCAAGAGGATCTTGGATTTTGATGATTGCGAAATATATTAAGTCTTCTACCGAGTGCATGAAAAACTCATTGGGAGTACTAACCACTGGTCTGCTTTGTTTTTTTCTTTGAGGGATTATCAGAGCTAAGGACAATGCATCGATTTGTCAGGTGTATACTCGTGTGATTCTTCTAAATTTATTTACTTCCTCGTGATGAAGAGCATAAGGTATTTCAGGGTGAAAAGATTCTTCCTCGGACTAGGGTGAGTTACTTGTTCCAGGAGTACTCAACGTGTGTGGGCTATCTTGGGAATGACTAGCCATGCATGTGGGTTGCTTTGAATCTATAGGTTGTTTGAAATACTATGTAAAATATATATCCATCCATTCATTCTCAGGCCCTCCTTCTAGAACCAATTATGTTGATGGGTCCTAAATCCCTTGATTCAACAGTAGGAACCAAACCCGCCACCGAGGCCCAATTAGACTCTGCAACGTTTAATACTAGAATGGTTCTCCAGATATTGCGATACGACCAATTTATCGATGGCCTTTATGTTTTCTTGGGAAGGCTTTTCCTTCAGTTCGGACTATATATTTTTTTTATTTTCTCTTGGGTGGGACTGATATGAGATGTAAGCCGGTATAAACCTGTTGACGGGCAAAACTGTCCGTCCGTCAATTAAGAGAGTGGAACCGGTTCGGGGTTGTCTAAATAACCCAAGACGTTTGGAATGAACCACCCTGACAAGTTTAACGGCTTCGTTGGCCGCTCTAAGGTCTTAAGAAAACCAAAGAGAAAACTAACCTAAACTAACTAATCTAACTAAACTAATAAAACTAACTAAAACTAAATAAAACTAACTAACTAAAACTAAAATAAAAGAAACTAAACTAACTAACAGTAAAAACAAATTAATACACTAATCTAATTGAAACAAACTACTATATAAACTAAAAGTAAATACAAATTACACTAACTATTCTACTAATTACTATTATAATAACTCAAATCAACTATCTAATTTCCAACTACAATATTACTTATTCACAAATGTACACTATAAACAACCTACAGATTTAATTAAAACCTGCAAAACTCATGTGTTTGTTTCCCTAAGACAGCCAGGAATCTCTTTTTGATTTTTATATTTTATGAATATGAAGTAAAACTACTGAAATTAAACGATCTAATATACTTAATCTGACTTAAACTAATATCTGAACTAAAATACTAATGAAAACAGTAACAAAAAACTAATTGACCTGGAAACGCTCCAAGTCTGCCCTGTGTATGATGACTTCAGAGCTGGTCGGAGGAGGGAAACTCGCACTGGTTAGTTCGTAAGATTCTCGTAAACGATAGGTTGTGCTTCTCCTTGAAGTGTTTACAGGACAAACAAGACATAAAAAATCATAACAATCTTATGATTATAAATCTCTGCAATAAGGGAAACCTGTTATGCAAAAACTTATATTAAATAATTCAATTCATGAAGAAGATAAACCTG